>JBBPJO010000049.1:0-44407 GCA_038088815.1 Boletus nobilissimus | reverse complement strand
AATCATTACAAAGCGTATATAAGACTCTGCTGAGTCTAAATATCAATAACACTCTCTTGATCCGCTACTGCTATCATCTCTGAGTAACTCTCTCCAGTCCAAAGGTAAGTACCCTACAGTAGATCCTCGGGATCCTGGCGTAAACGCCGGATCCCCGCTATTGCAACAAAGTGTCCATATCATTTCGTCCTGGAGGGAAAGCTCGAGGTGGACCATTTCCTGGGATGTCACCTTGAAGCCAAACTGTCGAGGAGTTGTTTGGGAGACTTCCATGCATTCAAGAAGTCATTCATATTTGAAAACTATGTGTACTACTACACTTGTGGCATGCCTCAAGACAGGAAGAGGAACAGTGAAGGTCCGAGATGTCATGTGGGCCACAACTGGGCAAAGCGGCAACCCTGCAAGTTTGGCAGTTTTATCTTCAGAGCAATGTTCTGTATCTGGCAAAGCAAACATCTATGCCAGGAGATGACTGAAGGGCTGGGTGTCACAGCACCAATAGCTATGCAAGAAGACTTTACCCAGTGGGTGATACATAAGTGAACTTCATTGGGAGGGCAAGTACCATAATTGCTTGGAGGCATTCATCTGGTTCTGCAGGCACAAGGAGCATGCAGATCCTAAGTATTTCCTTTGTTAATGTCGTCTGCATTTGGAGTCAATTCCACATTCTCTCTCATACATGTTTCATGCATTATTGTGTTTGGTGATCAAATTTAATGTGTGACAACTCTGTATACTTATTCTTTGCCACTCAACCTATTCCATCACATTCCCGGGCATGATTCACTCTTGAAGTTCCAATAATTGCACGCAAACTCAGTCCATTAGGCAAACCATGGTCTTGTATTCATTGCTGCTACTCTACATGTATTTGTATTTGAGAAAGTTGTGCCCACAATCCATGTGTACCTTGTATGCCTCCCAATGCCTTGAAAGCCTTCTGAGCCAGCCCAGTCTTAAAAGCCTTCAAGAAAAAGTGTAGTTCCTTACAAGGCAGCTGTATCTGTGAGGGTTATAAGACCTGTTACACAAGGCCTTATAAGATCCAGGCACTTTTGCTGATGGCACTTAGGCCTGAGTCCAAAAGAACATTTATTTGTTTCACCTTCACCTAACCCTGACTTATGCAATGACAATACTCTATGATCACAAGTCATTGTAGCCTCACAACAACCCAATGAATGATGCCAATACCATCACTCCCATAGACAGCGATGACAGCCTCAATCCCACAACTGTGCCATTGGTACTCTTCACTTCAGCAGCAAGCGAGGGACATTGAGGTGCGATGAGAACTGTCCATAGTTGGCTGTCGTCCACCCAAACCCTATTTGGATGGTATATCCACTGCCATACCCTGAGGAATCAATGTTCAAGTTGGAAAATTTCTCATACATCTAGAAGCAGACAACTGATTAGCCTGCCTCAGTGAAATTGAGCTGACCGGCAGGAATGAGACTATAGGTTGATTCTCCTGATCCGGGTGTGGGGAGAGTGTTTGTAGTAAGGTTGGACAGCAGTGCCTCAAGCACGGAAATGATGATGTATTGATGAGGTGGCCATGCATTGGGAGAATGCCTGATCAGTAATGGCTGTGTATGCCGAGAGCAACACCTTTGTTACCAGTTCAATCCCATGTAGCCCATAAAGGTGACGGGGAGAGTGCCATTGTACTTGTTCATGACCATGTTCACAGAAGCAAAATAACTGAACATGTTTGACTGAGAAGAGAGGATCTCCTCAGGAATGACACTGTTCCAAATGGAATAGAACATCGTGGTGGTAAATACGGAGTTACATGAGTTGGAAGTGAGGTTGAAATTGTACATCAGCAAACATGCCCAAACCTAGTACAGTCGACTCCCTCCTAACCAATACTCTATTTACCCAATACTCCCTAAAATCCAATAGCTTTTTGGGGTTCCCGAGTTGGTTTGCGGGTATAACCGATAACCCATACCCAATACCTAGTCTCACTGTGGAAAAATGTAGATTACTTGAATGAAGAATTTGCCACACATCTTGGCATTCATCGGAGATTCCACACTCATCCATCCTGGATTCATCATCCCACAGAATCTCACCACAACCCTTGGATCCTTTCCAGGCTCTACACAGATCCTAGCTTAGGGCCTTGCCGGGCTGGCCAGCTGTCAGTTAACAAGTACTTAGCTAGATACAATAATTATTTTTATATCTCCCACATAGATTGTTGTGCTTGTCTGATCTGAGTTAAGGCTGATATCATTGCAATGGTGAGTAACCATTGACACTAGTACAGCTTTACTGGATTTACAAAGAGATTTAGAAGAAAAAGGCTAGCCTGGTTCCGTGTATATGCTCCAAGTGTGCAAGCACAATTGATGGATATACACTCATCATGACGCACACATGACGAAGACATCGCAAAAGTGATTCTGATCGAGAACTAGCTGCGAGCACACCAACAAACAGTCCAAACATCCTTACCATCGTGGCATTATCATTAGAAAGAGTCTTGTTTAACAACAATCCATATGACAGGGAGACTCGGAATGACAACTTGGACCCAATTGTCCATGAAGATGATGCAGAGAGGGCACTAAATCAATCAGAATCTACCCGGACTGAAGGAATCCTTGCCACACTGACATTGGTATCTGGGTCCACATTCAATGATCCCCCTCGTGATGCAGGAAGCGATGATGATTTCAACCCAGGACCTGCTATAGATTTTGGAGATTATCCACAGTCTCAATCTCAATCTTGGTCTCCGATTTAGAATCACCTAGTACGACATTCAAGTCCATTAGCAGTACCAGAACAATGGCCCAGGTACTCAGATATGAATGAGATGGATCAGGATGAGAATGAAAACCACCCGGAGGATATAACTGATGACAGTCTTGAACTTATTCTGGCATTTAAGCAGACTCCTCCCCTCCGACTCTTATATCTCCAAGTTGCGATTGCACATATCATAGGTTCTTCAACCATTAGTCAAGCAACTGATCAACTTCATGATGGCCTTGACCTGATCACGCTCTGTGGTGCACTCCCCATGTTTCCCACTCCTTGGCGCTCACTTGCCACTGTAAAGAAGGACCTTGGTCTTCAGGTCGACGATTTTATTACCAAAATACCAATATGCAACATCTGCTACAAGTGCCACTCTTTCAGCGACATTGAGACCCTTGAATCCCCTCACTGCAAGGTAGCTCACTGCTCTGGAATGGTTTACCACACAAAACACACATTTACGGGTGACTCAAGTGGTTCAAGTTCAGAGCGCATCAAACACACCCCATCAAAATATCTAACCTACTGCCTGTAATGCACAGTGTAGCGTGCTGCAATACTAAAGACACTAAGCTCAAATGAGGATGGAGAAAAGAGCGAGGGTATGAGTGAAGTTTGTAGTTCGAGTGCTGAGCTTCGAGATGATATGAGCCTAGGTGGTCTCTCCTATTCAGGTATGGACTAAGTGCTCACTGAACTCAGAGGTCACTAGAAATAACGCTGATATTGCGTAGAACTAGCTTAAGGGAAAATACAGGAGGGCGAGAGAGCGCCCTTATATATGGTAGGCCCCTTCTAAATAAGGTAATGGTGCGCAGCACAAGAGTCAGTATGAGTCATGAAGAGTCATGACGAGTCAGAAACATGAAGGCTATGCCGCAGGCGATGAAGTCTGAATAAGGCGACTGTAGTAGAAAGGAAAGGAAGTCTAAATGTAGGTATAGGTGGGGCACCGTGTGAGACAGGAATAGAAAGGAATCGGAAACGTATCTGGTATAATGGAGGACGACTCCATTATGAATACAACCATATACAGTGAGAGAATGAGACTAGGAGTCGAGTGAACAAAAGAACAAGTGAAAAAGTGTACCCCCTCAATAGACCGTAACACTGCCCATTGATCAAAGCTATCAAGTGATTCCTCTTGTGACTGATGTTTATTGAACATCTCAGAAACACCTCTAGTGACTTAGAGCCTTGAGAGCACTCTGAAGATACAATCATGCAAGATATCTACAATGGGACAGAGTGGACAAACCTCAAACGTGGTCTCAAGCATCTCTTCTGTCCTGATGGGTCTATTGAAGATGTAGAAGACTCACCAGGATCACGGCGACCTTTTTTCAGCTGTGATCTTGGTCTTGGTGTGATGCTCAATGTCGACTGGTCTGTTCTAGTGTTTCATTGTCCTCTTGCTTACATTCTCTCTTGTCTTTTAGGTTTGGCATTACAGACAACTGACCATATTCTGCTGGTGCTGTCTATATATCATTCAATAATTTACATTGCTCTGTTCATTATCTCACCCATAATGTTCATCTGACAATAGTTATCCCTGGACCGAAAAAGCCCAGCTTAGAAAGTTTGAATCACTATTTCAAGCCATTGAAGGATGAACTTTATGAGTTATACAAAGGTTACCTGTTTCTGATCTTTTAAATGTGAAATGTGTTCTCTCATGATCCTAGCTTTCCTCTCCTACTAAGCAGAGGGTCTGGCGCCTGGGCGGATAATCCATTAGCAAGATGGGCAGGATAAAGGTGATGTAAGGCTCAAACAGCCGTCCAAGCATTGATGAGAGCATCTCAAATGCAAACATGGCCCCCTGGTGCAGTTCGTACCACTTCTTGTCCTCGGTGGCAACATGCAGTTGCTCACCCACATCAAACTGTTTCATGGCATCCATCCCGAGCCCCTTGATCATGTCTGCCAGACCATACAAGGCACTGCACCACACTGTATACTTGGGCGTGTCAAACAATGTCTTGAACAACCCATCAATGAGCTGCCCACTCCAGTCCTTGCCCATGAGTGTCATGAGTGGCATGAGACAGTCCAACATGGCCATCTGCACCTGCTCCGCCAGCATCTCCAGCACTTCCACCAGCCTGTTCACGATTCCCAGGATGCACACATTGGACACAGCAAGGTGCCGCCTCCTTGATCTGGTCACCCATCTCAGTGGCTGGATTAGGGCCCACGAGGTGGGTCTCGAATGCAGACAAGAAGCCTGCGAGCTGCGATGCGCCATGATAATCAATGACAGCTGTGCTGGTGTGCAGCATGTCTTGTCGTACGTCAGCCAACCAGTCCACAGCCTGTACAATGACCATTCCCTTTGCTCGTGTTAGTGATATCACGTCCCATTTCAGTATACCAGTATGACACATACATATTCATCAAATTTGGGTGCAAGGAGCTTGGCCTAGGATGTGAGGATCAAGGTGTGGCCAAAAGGAACATAGTAATGCCTTACCTTGTCACAATGCAATGATTGCAGCACATCAATTGTCCCATGGGCCATCTGTGAATGGTGTTCGACAGCATCCACAATCGCAGCAGCTGCACTCACCCTCACGTATGCATTCTCATGGCCTAGTCAATGCAGCCATCCCTGAGTGGTACTGCAAAGGGCCCATGAAACAATACAACACATCCAAGAAATCAAGCATATCTCCAAGGTATCCCTCTGCCACATTGAGCCCATTGTCCTCCCACACCCGGGTCACCAACCATGCATTCTGCTTGTCTGCATCGTGACATGTGATCCACAGCTCAGGCGACCAGTCCAACTTGGTCAGATCAAATTGCTGTCGTCATCATCTCGTCGTTAGAGTGATTCCAGACTAAGCGTGGACGACCCACCTGAAGTGCCTGTAAACATGCATTCCGAATGGGTGTCTCCTGGAGAAGCATCCCTTCGATCAACACCCCCACTTCGTCGCGCATCACGTTCACCTGGATTACCTCACCCAGATCAACAAGGAGTGACGACACGTCCTTGGCGAGTTGCAGTTGGGTCCTCACCACATGCAACATGTTTGAGTGCTGTCTTGTGTGGAAACACTGGGTCAGAGACTAGATATATGGTGTTGAGTGAGTGAACATGGGTGATCACGTCCAATATGAGTGTCACCTGCTCAAGGGCTTTGTCTGTGTCATGCTTGCTCCCCTTGTCCATGCCCACCCCACCTTTCCGTGCAACACACTTGAGCAAGAAAAAGGCAAATGAAAATGTTACCACATCAAACAGTGCCCATTCAGAAAGCATCCGGAGCCTGTAAAGCACGTGCAGTACCAGTGCTACCAAACAGGCAGAAACGATCATGATGAGAGCACAAGAGAAGAAAATGATGATGTACAATTCAAAGCCTTGGCTGCTTGTGCCTCTGGTACACACCCCACCTCCAATGCCCTCAGCACAGTGACCCCAACCCACTGCTTCAATCCCTCAAGCCACTCTGAACAACACCGCGTTGGACAGACAAATGTCTCAGACGGGCTCTCATTGCCCTCAAGCCCAATGAGCTGTGCATTCCCCTGGCTCACCACCCCCTCAAGTAAGCATTCCACGATAGGATATATGTACACCTTGATGCTCGCACGCACTGCATCACTCTGGATGATACTCCTAACAAACGCCAGAGCATGAACAAGGCATGTACAAAGGGCAGCCACACATTCACACACAGCAGCTTCTTTGATGAGCTTCGCCTGAACAAGGGCCTGTGCTTCCTTGGAGAGCCCACCTGCACCCTGGCCCGCCTTGGTCTTTTTGCTATGAGGCTCTGATGCAGTACTGTTTCCCACTGGGAAATGTAGGCACCTTTACCCTTTTTAGGGCCTTGGTCTCCTGTGTGGGTCACGAGCACTATGTTGGTGGGGGTGAAATCACAAGGTAGACATGGGAAGTGCCTCAACCTTACCACTGACATACATTGTTCCTTCTGGTGTCTCCCAGATCCCAAGATCTTCCTCAGTCAATGCACCCAGTGCCTTGGTGTTGATATCCACCTGGAGCTGATCCATCACACGAGGTAGCACAACCTGTGGAGCCACAAATGCCAGAGTACCAATCACACGATAGCCTGCCTCTGCAAAACCCAACTACATGTCTTGAAAAACTCTGGTGGGAATTTGGATACCAGGATCTTGAAGAGAGCTGATGTGCTTGTGTGCACATTGGGGTTGGTTGACTTGGCCGAGTTGAGAGCAGTGATGAGGAGTTTCTTGAGGGTGGGTGCGTCCAGGGGATGTGAATATGCAAGCAAAAAGTCGGCAATGACTGGAACACATCAGGCAGGAAAACAGATATACATGAAAGATGACCTACCACTCAGCGAGTATTCTGGAGAATGAAGGAGGGCTTTTTCCATTGTCGGCAAGATGGAAGTGGAAAGGTCATCAGGACCAATGGTGGTGCGAATAAAGTCATAAAGGGCGCTCTGCAGACAATCAATTGGACAACAAGTACCCATCAAGGGATGTACAGAGGCATGTGGAGGGACTGTGGATTTGGACATGAGGACATGCATCGTATAAAGGTTCATGATACCCTCCTGATCCAGGTCATTATACATCTTAATGGACAACAGTTGCTCACCTAGATGGATGGAGGGAGTTGTGTGAGAGAGTCGTCTACGTTTTTAAGACAGATCATGACATTGACAGCAGTGCTCAAAAGAGGAATATAGATCTGAGCAGTATCTGGCTCAATTGTACATGTGAGACAAGCGTAGACATGAGGACATGAGGATGTTCAGGGGCAGATTAGAGTGCGTGTACGAATGAGTGCACTTTTCTGCATGGTATGTTTTGATCATGGGGAATGTGATGGCGATATAAGATAACCTTTTGGTCCATGGCCCCACACTCAGAATTCCAGCCCACCCAACGCAATCAACTTTTGGTTCAGATACTCCTTGATCCCATCATGTCCCCCCTCTCATCCTATGCAACACCAAACAAATTGTCAATATCCTGCAGAAAAAAACAAACTAGTAAGGACTCACCAAGCTTGCTCCGCTTCACCCCTCCAAACAGTGTACTTGCATTACTGATCAACCCCATGTTCATCCCCACCATCCCTGCCTCCAGCACCTCCATGACGTACCACACCTGTCACATGTCCCAACTGAAAAAATAACCCACCAAACCGATATCAGAGTTGTTGGCCATGGCAATGACCCGTTCCTCATTGATGAGGGCAGCAACAGGACCAGATATCTCTTCATGGTTGAGTGCAGAAGTGGTAGGGACGTCAGAAAGAATGGTAGGAGGATAAAAGGAACCAATGTGTAACCCTTGATCCAGATGAGTGGCTCTGATGCAAGGTTTTGAATGTAAGCTTCCTCCAGTGGGTAGTATGCGGCTGCGGGATCCTCTGTCATCGATGGGATGTGGCGGATTCTGGAAGGAACACCAAGAAGAGTTAACATCCATGAGGGTGGGTGTGGAATCTGTGGATCCATAGTCCAACATTGAGACAAAGAGATTTGGTGTGCCAAGATGCTTTGCTAATTGAGCTACTATGACAGCAAGTTGGTCAACAAGAAAGTAGTCTGCAGAGTGTATAGCCAAAGCAATGTAGTAAATTCGATCATCTTGGCGAGATTGTTGTAAGTCTCATCGTCGATGTTTTTGTTCTGTCCAAAAGGGCGAACGAGGGTAGGGCAGTAGGCGGTGACCCAACTGTTGAGGGGGAGCAACTCTTCCACTGTGCCAAGAACACTTTAAGTATCTATGTGGCTCATCACCTTGGTGGTGATACTAAGCCGAACATCAGCATCACCTTGAACAAAAATTTGAGACTCTGAACTCACAATGGCACCTGGAATTGCTGCCAAAAGTTACGGACACCAGCAGATATTGCGTCATCAAGGATATCAGGTCTGGTATCTCTGCCCATCCTCTGTTGCAGTGATTTATATTTCTGAATATTCAGATTCTTGAGCCCAGTGACTTGCTCGATCACATTGTACCCCTGATACTTGGAAGTAGAAGACTGAGTTGTCTCAAATGATGATAATAAAAGAAAGGACCCTGCTAGCAGTAGAGTTAGTGCAAAAAGTGCCATCAAAGTGTGTCGTCTGAGGGGAAGCCATGTCAAACAATATGGATGTGTGTGCCACACACGGGCGTCCAGGATGCCCATGCAGCAATGCATATCAGTGACATCTCAACATTACCAAATACAGATGTCCTACTGTCTCACACACAGGGCATCCTGGAGGGTATCCAACAATTGAATTTTCCAAACCTCCAGAACTCCAAACTCTGGCGTAGAACTAGCTTAGGGAAATTACAGGAGGGCGAGAGAGCGCCCTTATATACGGTAGGCCCCTTCTAAATAAGGAGAGGATGTGCAGCATCCGCAGTAGCTAAAGGATGACTCAGTGCACAGCATAGGAGTCACTAGGAGTCAGAACGAGTCATGAAGAGTCATGACAAGTTATTAATAGAAAGGCTATGCCGCAGGTGGTGAAGTCTGAATAAGGCGACTGTGGCAGGAACGGAAGGAAGTCTAAACAGGGATATAGGCGGGGTGCCATGTGAGACAGAAAGAGAAAGAGATCAGGAATGTATCTGGTATAATGGAGGACGACTCCATTACGAATACAACCGCATACGGTGAAGAGAACGAGATGAGAGGTCAAGTGAACGAGAAAGCGTAAAAGAAAAAGTGTACCCCCTTGTAAACCATAACAGCATGTTGCTGATGTTCACAGGAGGGCTGAGCAGAAGTGTCAGCGCAATCAAGAATCTATCTTGGAAAAGAGGAAGATGTGTGAGCATGTCCTTGCATTCAGCTTCCCCAAGGTAAAGTTGTTCATTCCGCATTGCCATACCTTTAGTAACAATGTTTCTTGTAGAATGATGCAGAACCCGTCACTGTCAACATCCAGGATGGCTTCATCTATCCATACTTCAAGCTTACGTGTTCAGTACTGGGTGACCTTGAGTTACTAAACTGTGGCAAGGGGGAGATGGTAACCTCTCCTGTCGTGCACTACTTTGATCCAGTGCTCGACACTTGGGTGAAAATGAAGCTTGATAGTGTCATCGAGTTCACAGGACCCTTGCAGAAGCTTTTTTTCAAGGCCATCAATGTCACTTCCTACCCAAGCTTCAATCACCATTTGTGGTCTGCTGTGCCATGTGAGCCCAATCTTCGCCAGTCGCTCTCACAAGAATGGACGTATGTCAAGCACACTCAGATTGTTACAAAATTGTGCATG
Organism: Boletus nobilissimus; assembly: GCA_038088815.1. Taxonomy (NCBI): domain Eukaryota; kingdom Fungi; phylum Basidiomycota; class Agaricomycetes; order Boletales; family Boletaceae; genus Boletus; species Boletus nobilissimus. The sequence goes on along the minus strand of JBBPJO010000049.1, from coordinate 34,385 downwards.
CCAGCTCTTGATGAGGCATTGGAACTTACCTCGGAGGAGGATGAGAATCACTCTCAGGATGCTTTGCCAGCACCTATGCAGAAACACTGTATGCTTTCCCATCAGCCCTCGCAAAAACTATGCTGCAATACTGCAGACTCTGAGGAGCTTCAGTCAAGATATCCTCGTGTCTTGGATGGTAAGTCCGAGCCGCTGTTGGAATGCCTGTACTAATATCATTGATAGACAACATTATCTCATTGCACGATGATGACAGTGTCATTGTCATTGATAGTGATCAGCCTGTCACCAGGCCACCTAGGGCCCGCCTTGTTCCAGGCGTCGACCCTGCCAATGCCAAGTACCCATCCAGCTTGTATGTGGTTGATATTCACACTGGTTTCTTGTTCAAATCCAAAGGGTGGTCAACAGTGGAACATCAATTTGAATGGTTCTTTGGAGTTGCTTGGAAGCAATCAACCTGTAACACACAGCATAGCATGTTGCAATACTAAGACACTGAGCTCAAGCAAGGACAAAGAAAGAGCGAGGGTACAAGCAAAGTATGTAGTCCAAGTGCCGAGCTTCGAGACGATGCAAAGCCTAAGCAGTCTCACCTATTCAGGTATGAACTAAGCACTCACTGAACTCAGTGGTTACTAGAAACAATGCTGGTATTGCATAGAACTAGCTTAGGGAAAATACAGGAGGGCAAGAGAGCGCCCTTATATACAGTAGGCCCCTTCTAAATAAGGTAATGGTGTGCAGCACCTCTAGTCATAATGAGTCACAAACATATGACATGATGCACGGCATAAGAGTCAGTACAAGTCATGAATAAGTCATGATGAGTCAGAAATATAAAGGCTATGCCGCAGGCAGTGAAGTCTAAATAAGGTGACTGCGGTGGAATGGAAAGGAAGTCTAAGATAGGTAAGGGTGGGGTGCTGTGTGAGACTGAAAGAGAAAAGAATCAAGAGACATATCTGGTATAATGGAGGACAACTCCATTATAAATACAACCATGTATGGTGAAGGGAATGAGACTAGAAGTTGAGTGAACAAAAGATCAAAGGAAAAGGTGTACCCCCTCAGTAAACCATAACACAACCTACTACAATCACAAGGCAAGGTGGGTGAATGCCCTGTGGGATGCAAGGGACTGGGTGATGGGAGCAGGCTATACTGACGACAGTCGCTATACTGCATTTCTGGCAGCACATCCTGCCAAGGATGCTGAACTGAGGGCAGCAAAGTGGTGTGCACAGGCAGTTCAGTGCAACTAGATGTTCATCCACATTACCCCCTCATTGTGTACCACTCTGTAGTATTGTAGACCCAAGCTATTCTTGTTAATGACTATGCACTGCCACACTCGAAGGACGCCGCACTTGGACAATGCTGCACTCAGACAACGCCACACTCAGACAATGCCACACTTGGACAATGCCACACTCAGACAATGCTGCACTCCAAGGATGCCACACTCAGACAACGCTGCACTCCACACTTGGACAATGCCGTACTCAGACACCACTGCAGAAGCATTGCACAAAATGTAATACTAAGTAGATACAAATGCCAGTGAAGCAGTCTACTGTGGATGTTTATTAGCAGATGGTATAGCGAAATATAAGGAGTGCAATAGTAATTACATAACTTACAGATCAACACTTCAACACTACCATCGAAGCTCACCCCCAACCTTGCCTGTTGCGCATTGATTGCAGACCCACTGACTGATTTATTTAGTGAGTAGCCTACCCCGAATGAACTTTATTGATTGGTTATCCATCTGCCTACTAGTGTCCGACTCTCTCCCTTCACCGCCCCCTTCACCTTCACCCTCCGAATGAGAGGTCTTCTCGGTCTGGCTCTATGAGGAGAAGCCCCTGTACACCTGACATTGCCTTGGCTGTGGTGACGAGATGTTCTGGCGCCATTGGACTCTGACATATGATGATGATCTTGCATGATGGTATACCTGTGTACATCTCATGATGGATTTGCCATTTGGCTGGTCCTGATATCATCTAGTGTGACCAGGGCGAGGATGGTTGTGAGCGCTTGCGGTGGGCTTTGTCCTCTGCTAGTAATGAACACCATGCCAAGTCAATCACTCCCACTCCTGAAGAACATGCAATCAGCCAACACCAAGAGGTTCCCTCCTCTTCATGTTCAATCAAATGCTGCCGGGATGCCACCATTTCACCTACACACGGTGTGTCAGTGGCATGCAACCTACTACTTCGCCCTCACAACAAATGAGTTCACAATCAGTGGCATCCTCTTCATGAACTACAAGTGGCACTTTACCTTTATGTTCAATCAAGCGCCACCGGCGGGATGCCACGACTTCACCTACCCACAGTGTCAGTGATGTGCAACCTACTTCACCCTCACAACAAATGAGTTCACGATTGACGGCATCCTCTTCATGCACTACGAGCGGTGATGTATGCAAACATCCTCATTTGATCACTTAAGTCACTCCTTCCAATGAATTCTAGAAGATCAAGCCCCCACAAACATGGCCGTTTAACTTCTATGCTGCCAAAATGGATGTGGGATTCAACAAATGCTGCCAGAAATCAAACAGAGAGCGTCCAGGTGAGCAAGTGTTCACAAACCACTTTGGCGCCAAATTCATCAAGTCTATGTTACGACTGGCCCGGGTAGGGTCGGACGTAGCCTTGGGAAGGTCATGAAGGAATGAAGGGGTTTCTGAGTAAGCATACCCTCAATGGTGGTACAAAGTCCAATAGGTCAAAGGGGCACTAGTCTAATGCTAGTGTAATGGAGGTTCAAAGGTTCAAGGGGATCAAGGAGTCAATCTAGTGTCGACGACGAGTCAAGGCTTGGAAAGCGCAGATACAAGATGTATTCCAAGGAGGTCTAAACTGGGAGTACAAGAGTAATCCGATGGCTAATATATAGACAACAGAGAGGTTAATGGTAGGCATAGAACGTCCTGGAAATTAGTGGAATGTGATGGAAGGAATTGCTGACGAAGCAAGTGGAGACACAATCATGTGGTTAAGAATGAGTCAGCGATGGAAGAAAAGAAATATAGTCCTGGGCAAGATTCGAACATGCAATGGTAGTACAAGGATCAAGGAAGAAGTAGAGAAAAGAGTAAATCGTAACAGTCTACATTCTATGACCATCGTCGTCACTGGATGAGTGTGGACTTGTCCGTGTGCAATTGCTACATCAGTTATGGACAAACACACCGTGGCTGCTGGTCAACATTTATTCAGGAGGAGATCAAAGGCAGGTGATGATTGTTGACAAGAGGTGATGCCAATACTTGAACATACATACTAGTTTCTGTTGTACCACACCCTCTTTTTATCGTGCACACTCTCTTTGTTTTGTTACAGTTACAGTTTGTTTGATACACTTGAAGACATGTAATTATCCTGTACCACCACTCACTCAATTGTAGCATACAATATACCTTGTTTTGTCAGGCAATTCACTCAAGCGCTCATACTATGTGGCATCTACAGATAAAAGACATTTGTTGTGGCAAATACATACAACATACAGCATAGCTACTAGACCAGCCAGTTACCAGGACGAGAGCCCTGCTTCTCTAGCTTGGCTCTTGTTACATGATTACAATGCAGGATCATTTGATTGAGAAAAAAATCATACTTGTCCACAAGCATCTCTCTGCAGATGGTGATAGCCACCAATCCATATGTTCGTCTGCTCTGCAACAGATGAATTGAAGAACCAACCCATACCATCTTTGCTGACCAGCTCTGGAAATGCTGCAGGGTTGCAGTTTTCCTGGCAGAATGTGTGTGTTTCCTTATGCTTGGACTTGAAGTGAAACATGTTGACAGTAAGGCCAATGTTGGAAAAGAAGGGATCCGACTTGACATGTTGTGCGAGTGAGCAGTTGTTGTCGAAAAAAATGTGATTGGGCTTGATCACATTGATGTGAAATGTATGCTTGAGAAACTCCTTATCTATGGTGAGTGAGATTACAGTATAATGCAATGAGTACTTACCGCCATGCTGGCAACACCTTCTGCACCAAACATGGTATCATGGCCCAATATCATGCCACATGGTACAACTGCAAGCTGTTCATTGTGAGTTCTGGAATGAGTGAATTTTGCATGTATTTTCCTGCAGGCAGCAGCCGGTGCAGACATGTCCTGGTATTGCTCAGCTTGGGCATCATTGTCAGATGTGACACAACCAGTCAGATCAATGCTGAATATCTTCTCATTGTTGTCGAGGGTGGTAAGCCCTAGTGTTCAGGGAATTGCTAGTGGGATACATATCACAGGCACGCTGAAGGCGGTCACGAAGCTGAAAGCAAGATAGACCATTCTTCTGATGTAGTAACTCAACACTCTGGTGCTCAGAGTTAGAACATGTAAGCCGGCCTGTAACAGCAGGCACACTGCAGCTGATAATAGCACAAACACCTTCCAAGTGTGCATGTGAAGGGCAGAAGCAATCCTGATTGTTCTACAATGGCACTTGGCAGTTGTGTTCGCTACAGCACAGGTGGCCAATGCAAACACTGTCGGTGACCACAACTGAGCATGTGCACTCAACTGGTGTGGGTACACACTTGGTGTCAAACCATAACTTGAAGGTTGGAGAGGATTGAAAAAACACACCTTCACCATTGGCATTGTGGAACCAGCATGTACATTTATTGCAGAAGTGCATCAACTCCAGTTGGCCATTGATTCACATATGCTAATTCTGTGCCTGAATGAGGTCATTGAAACGGTCCGTTTGGTCACTGTGATGCTTGACAACAAGATACTCTTGGTGCTCCATTGCATCTTTGAGTAGACAGTATAGGAGAATGCCCAACCATATGTGATCAGATGAAATCGCAAATGTAAATGGCCAGTTGTCTGGGAGCTCGTTCAAGGGAGACATCGACGTATTGTAGATGTGTGCACAGGCTGTGGCAGAGGTCCTTTCAGGTGATCCATTACGCATTAACACTAAGAGGCACCTAAGACACATGGACTCACAAATTGTCCATAAGGGCAAGCCACATTTCAATGACATGCCGCTCTGCAAATCAATGTTCACTGATCTGAATAATGCCTGGGCTGGGAGGGTTGTTGTACTAGGTCCACTCACCCTTGTAAACCTTGAAATGGTAGTGATAATTGATTTCACATGCTAGCAGAATCACATCAGCACTCAGTGATTACAGATTAGAACATTCACATGCAAACATACCTTCACAAGGGAAATGAACAGAGTATATAGGGAGTGGTCCATCAGCGATGGTATACAGGATGCACTGGCGCTGTTCCGCATGCATCATGCGCATGCCCTTGAGTGTGTGAGGACAGTGGGGCACACTGCAAAATTGAGTGGGTGGGTAAAGTGTTCATGTAGCTGCAGTCAATAGAGTCAGCATTGAGAGGTAGTACCATGGGGGGACATACTGATGCCATGCTGCAAGCCATGTTTGTGAAACATCAATGGCAGGCAACAGAGAGATAGGATATTATTACTTTGCCATGCTAGATCCTTGAATGTGGACCAACACTTGAGGACATTATGGGAAGGAAGGCCGCATGCTTGAGATAGAAATGCCAGCACTGAGTGTGGGAGGACTTCTGGCACATCATCCGGGGGTGGTTAGAGGGTTGGAGCAAAAGGATGTCATTCTTGAGTAGAGCAATGCTTGCAAGGAAAAGAAAAAGCTGCTCAAAAGGCACTGGATGCAGGGAAGGATTGGCTGTAACCGTGGCTGCAAGTGGAGCTAGGTCCATGTTGTGAGCCAGATACAAGCATGAGAAATGGTGGGATGGCGCGGGAAATGGCGCAAGCGGATTTTCAGTGTCGCTCAGCATGCAGCATAATTGAGTCTCCAACTGAACTCTGTTACAGATGTTTGGACTGCTCAGAGTGTTTGGAGTGTCCAGAGGTCCAGAAAATTCAATTCAGTGACTTTTTGGCATCCAGGACACCCAAGTTCATGAGATGCTTTGACAAAAAAAAATTTCTACGTACCTATACAATCTTGTATATTAATACAGTCATGCTTTGACACTGCCTAAGTCTGCATGCCGTCGCACTTAGAAATTGACTGCAGGTAATGACATGTTTGGGGTACCATCAATAGCACAATTCACGTGCACGGACATTTGTGTATTCTATACCACCTACAACCCAATGCCGACTGTATCTATCAGCACTGCTCTATTGATTCTTGGCAATACTGACAGTTTACCATGGTGTAGCGACACATGGCAATTGCTTATGAATGTGACTGGTATTCCTTGGGAGACCACTCCTGGCACTCCTGCGAACATGACAGCAACACATGTCAGGGAATAGACCATCGAGATGGCCCAGAGCATTGAAGCATATGTAAAGAATCTGTGGTTGAAGAAGGGCAAGGCCCAGCTCCAATACTCAAGTCATGCTTACACTGACAATGACATGGAGGGACATTGACATTGGAACGACTGGGTCCAGAAATCCACTCACACATGGAAACTCAATCAGATTATCGATGACATCTTCAAGAATGTCAAACTATCACCCCATGAAAGCATGGGTCACAATAGAAAAAAAGAGGTGAGTATATGTTATTGGTTCATCATTAAGACAGCAAGGTTACACATCGCAACTTCCTACTAGTTACAAGGACAAGTTATAGAGAATGTCTGTTTACCTCTTGCCTGGGCCCTACTCGGTGACATGGCATTTCACCCTGATTCTTTCTTTCTTCTCGATGCTGTTCAGAATTTCTTGGACAATCTCATTGTTCAAACGTGGCACCAGTACCATAAAGGTTTGAAACAGGAACTGAAGACAATCGACACCAATCGAATCGAGCTACAGGATGCATGGAAAGGTGAGCATCCTTGCATACATGGCTTACTGACTCAGATTGTGTAGACATTAGCTCTCCCAAGTGCAAAATGCCAATCCATCAGCTGAAAGTGTACCTGGAGTGTGTGCACAAGCAACTGATGCTCCTTCAACAATTTGAAGATGAAGCATCGATTGCAGAGGTCAATGAGATGCACACAAGACTCAAGGCTCTACTCACTGAGGCAAAGAATGACAACTCAGATCTGGTGATCTGGAAATGTAAGCTATCATTGTTTTAACAGTCCTTGAGTCAGGGTACTGAGATGGGTGGCTAGCACTACCGAAGGTCTTGCAAGAGGCAATGAAGAAACTTGCCAGTAAAGCTGACATTCAAGATATCCATCACCTCCTCAATATCACCATTGGCAACATTCAAACAGACAACCAAGCAGGTGCTATCGAAATACCTGATGGAAACCCCTTGGACCTACCCTGGAAAGAAGGTGTCAAAGATCTCATGACAATGACACATGATGGCCTCTGGGAAGCACTCAGTCACGACGATGGAACGTTGCCATTCTTCCAGGAGTTTGCCGACCCAGACGCAGCCATTGAACCATCCTGGGATATATGATGGGGATCAGCACATTCAAGATCAAGGATTGATTTCTTGAACTCACATGAGACTTCAACCAGGCACAGACCAAGGACCGAAAAACAGAATGTGAACATGAGATGTCAGGAGAATGACTCAGGGTGCTACTTGGCAGGACCGAGATGGAACAGGTTTTGTTGACATTGAATGTGGCAAGCATCATGCGTCACTGGATTCCAATCATTCGTGAAGGCTTTGAGAAATTTGTCATTCAGCGCACACTCAACTTGGTTGATTGTGCTGGCCAACCCATCTTTGGATTACCTCCATATGAAAACCACATCTTACTTGTGCAGCTTTGTGATTGGGAAAAAGAACGGCTCCAGTACATTACTGATGATCTGCTTGAACAAGGTCCAGCAGTGACACTCGTGGGTGTGGGCAAAGTACATGCTTTTGATTCATCTCATTTCATCATTGTACATGGGCATCCTGGCCGCCTGTCTGCATGCAGCTCATGGTGATACTGTACATGATACAGACAGATCACATGCAACATGCAACCTCTGCACAGTGGGCATCCAGCGTCTGTGCATTGCAACATTGTACATGAGCATCACACGTGATGCATGACATGCGACCTCTTTCTTCATGTTGCAAACCATGTAACACACCTTGGATGCTCTCATCCACTATTAATCCTTTTTGATGAACAGTCACTGACACTTAACTTACAGAACTTTTATATCAAATTTCGACGAGGACTCCTCCACCCACACATGAATCCATCAGAGGCCGACAAGTGGATGTCTCCTGTTACAGTTTACTGAGGGGGTACACTTTTCCATTTGTTCTTTCGTTCACTCAACTCCTAGTCTCGTCCTCTCACCGTACGTGGTTGTATTCGTAATGGAGTCGTCCTCCATTATACCAGATACATCTTTCAGGCTCCTTCCATTTCTATCTCACACAGCACCCTGCCTATACCCGTATTTAGACTTCCTTTCCATTCTGCCACAGTTCCCTTATTTGGACTTCACTGCCTGCGGCATAGCTTTGTTCTCCGACTCGTCATGACTCTTCATGACTTGTACTGACTCTTATGCTGCACATCGAGTCATACATTTGTGACTCATTATAACTAGAGGTGCTGTGCACCACTTCCTTATTTAGAAGGGGCCTACCATATATAAGGGTGCTCTCTCACCCTCCTGTATTTTCCCTAAGCTAGTTCTACGCAATATCAGTGTTATTTCTAGTAACCTCCAAGTTCAGTAAGTGCTTGGTCCATACCTGAATAGGAGAGACCGCTTAGGCTTCACATCGTCTCGAAGCTTGGCACTCAGACTATATACTTCACTCGTACCCTCGCTCTTTTCTTCGTCCTCATTCAAGCTTAGTATCTTAGTACCGCAGCACGCTACGCTGTGCATTACAAAAGAACTGGCTTTTCCCCTTGTCCCTTCTCTCATGTAGAGGACACTCCCCACACCCATCATATCCTGTCCCGGCAGATTCAGAGTACCCTCTGATTCCAACTCTCCCCCTGAAGATCCCACTGTGTCTTCTTTCTGTTCCTCTTCTTCCCTCCCAAGACTTCATCTTCTCCCCAACGAGCACCCTTTCCATCTCCCATTACCTGACAGGTACTCCTCCCCAGAGAATATCACAGCATACAGGGAACGACGGAATGCTCTCACAGAAGTCAACAGGAGCCAAGGTTGGAACCCCAACTACCTCCCCTCTACCTCTGAATTAGCTGCCATCCCTCCCCGCCCCTCTACTCCAACCCCACCCAGATCACCGATCCCCCCTGACAAGGAAGTCCCTGTAGTTTTCCATGACATTGACCCGGAACCGACCAAGGCAACATCCCCTGACTTTGACCCGGCTCCAGAAGATGACGATATGGTTTCAGAAATAAAGGCTGGCCTTCCCAAGGACTTTTCTGGGGAGGCAGAGGACGCTAACAGATGGCTCCTCTCGATGGAAGCCTACTTCACTATCAACAACAAGCTTTTCATGGATACAACCAAATGCCTTACTTTTCTGAATAAGATTAGTAAAGGCCGTGGAAAGACCTTCACTGAAGGATGGCTTATGAAACTGGGTAACGCCCAGATACTGAATGAAGAAAAGACCTTCACACAGATCAGACAGGCGTTCAAGACTGCCTTCTCCCCTTATGATGTAGCTGCTAAGGCCGGAATCGACCTCTCCAAACTTTGCCAGACTGCCGGGAAGGATTCCGACGGAATCTGGAGCGACGGGTTCACCACATATGCTTCCCAGTTCCAACTTCTCGCTGAGAAATCCAGAATCACTGACAAACACGCTCTCATGGAGTGGTTTATCCATGGTCTCAGTCCCAAGCTCACAATGATGATCCTCTCTTGCAACAAGATCCCTGAGGACTACAAGGAATGGATAAAGAAGGCTGGCCAGTTCTCCCAACAATTGCAGAGAATCGGAGACTTACGAAAGGGTGTTCCTCATATCCTGGCACCCTCTTATCATTCACACCGAGACCCATACATGATGGATGTAGATGCCATACACCTATTGCCAACTCAGCGCACTGAGTATATGCAGAGCAACAAGTGCTTTATCTGTCACAAGGTTGGGTGTAGGTCCTCCAACCACACCGGATCCGGAACTGACCAGACCTCACGTCCCTGCCCAACCACATCCTCCGGACACACTGCACATCCTACTTACAAAGTCCCACAACGACGGGTACAAGCCACCACCACCACAGAGGAGGAGGATGAACTCTCGGCTTACCTAGAAGGAATGGGTAGCACTGAGAAAGGCGCCACAATCAAGATCCTCAAAACTGCTTTCAGGGAGGGCAGCTTGTCTGTGGATGAGGAGGAAGGCTACCTGACAAACAACAACAGTTCTGAGTGTTCTGAGTGTTCAAATCTCGGAACCCCTATTCCGGAACCACTTCTGGAATATTCCCACGCCTTCCGATCTCGGAAGCACCGGAACCACTTCTGGAATATTCCTGCGCTCTTCTGAACTCAGAAACACCAGAACCACTTCCGGAACTGTGCATGGAAGTACCGGAAGTGTAACATCTTATTTCCTTAAACCTTATAACCTTCCTTCAGGGTTATCACAGCAATATTGTAGGTAACATAATACAAGTATACCGCCACCCAGTGCATATATATACTTACACCTCACTTACAAGCACCTCAGTCGTTTCTGCCCATCTTAGGCAGCGGCTGAGGTGAGTTCACTTTTACCTAGACTTTATCCCAAACTCATGTATTGTAGTATTGGGCAACTCCTGCCCTCTCTCAGACTTTGTTACTACCAAGCCATGGCTGAGGTAAGAACAGCCACTTACCAAGAGTGCCAAAAGGAAGCGACCTGGGCAGCACCATGAGCCAGGGCTGTATGGTCTGGACCATGGAACAATAAATTTTCTGCTATTGCGCCAGCAGACCTCTGGACGACCACCCCAGAGGAAGTCCTGGAACAATCACCAGGCACGTACCCCAATGACGTATCTGTCCAGTCAAGGGTGGACACAGACACAGCTACTCCCAAGGGTCAAGGGATGGGGCTTGGACTGCAACCTTCTTCTCAAGAGACTGCCACAAGAAACACAGTCAAACATGGAATCAAGGTGGTAAGAGCAGTGAGAGGAGAGGCAGAGGCATGTGAGATACCTCGAACTGACCAGGACACATGGCCTGGAGCAGGAATCGACCTGCCCAACCCCATATGGAGTGTCTCCGGTTTCTACGAAGAGGCAAGTGTGATATGTGAACCCAACCACGACACTTGGCTTGGGACTGGAACCAACCAGGGTTTTTGAAAGGCAGGAATGGGTCGATGTCATACCCCACCTACAATATTTCTTATAGATGTTCTTCAGTGTTTGTATCATGAAGTAACTCACAATCAATCACTATGCCAGTCACTCTCTATCCCCCTGACCACACTGTGTTCAAAAGCGTTGACATGAAGGCCCTTATTGAGTCTGGGGCAACCAGTTGTTTTATCAACTATGCTATGGTAGTGGCATGCAACATACCCACTACACAACTCAAGACTTCCCTGTGGGCAAGCAACATCAACAGATCACCCAATAAAAATGGCCTGATACAAAAACAGGCATCGGTGCTAATGCAGCTCAGAGAAACCACTGAACTCCAAGACTTCCTTGTTATTGACTGTGGCAAGGACGAGATCATCCTAGGGCTCCCATGGCTCCGAGATTGTGATCCAGAGATTAACTGGAGTACAGGAACCATTCATATTTGTGATACAGAACCGACCATACAGAAACAAACAAGGGAACAAGAAGACGTTGCAGCCAAGGCCCATACTATCAACATCTTCAATAGGAAATGCCAGATGAACAAAATACGGCGACGATGAGCTCTGTAGTAGAAGCAAAACATTGATCCGTTACTCACAACAAGGACCAATGAGGTTCATCTGAAGGTACCTGACGTGGAACTGACCATGCAGCGAGAGGAGATACTGGGGCTCATAGAATGTGAGGAGGATGATGATGAAGAGCCAGCTGGACCCTCTATCAAGAAAACTACGATTTCGACTTCTCTTGCACAAGATGTGAAGAAGAACAAGATGGAACTCCAACGGGACTTCCGAGATTTTGAGGATGTCTTCCAGAAAAAGGATGACGGCCCCCTTCCGCCCTACCGGTCGTGTGATCATGGCATAGATCTAGACAACTCCTTCCAACCCAAGGTTGCCGGGGCCTACCTGCTCAATCCTAAGGAATGAAAGGCATGTAAAGACTTCATTGATGAACACTTGAAAGCTGGACGTATACACCCATCGAACTCCCCCATGGCATCTCCCTTCTTCTTTGTCTCGAAGAAGAACAGTAATCTTCGCCCCTGCCAAGACTACAGCTATCTCAACAAGCATACCATCAAGAATGCTTACCCTCTCCCGCTTATTGGAGACTTGATGGATCAGCTCAAGGGATCTCGTTACTTTACCAAAATGGATATTCGATGGGGCTATAATAATGTCCGGATCAAGACTAAAGATGCCTGGAAGGCGGCGTTCATTACCCCCTTCGGCCTCTTCAAGGCTCTCATCATGTTTTTCGGCCTGTGCAACAGTCCTGCAACTTTTCAGTCATTCATGGACTTCATTTTCAAGGATATGGTAGCAGAAGGATGGTTGATCATCTACATGGATGATATGTTGATCCATTCTAGGGATCTTGATGAACATCACCAATGAATGAGGCGAGTTCTAGAACGGTTACAAGAAAACTGTCTCGGCCTCAAACTAGAGAAATGTACTTTCGATGCATCTGAGGTTGAATCCCTTGGGATGGTTGTTAAAGAGGGTATCATCGTGATGGACCCTACCAAGGTTTTGGCAATCTCTTCCTGGGAACCACCAATGTCGGTTTGCGCAGTCCACTCATTTATAGGGTTCTGCAACTTTTACTGCAAGTTCATTCTGAACTTCTCGGAAATTGCCAGGCCGATCTTGGATTTGACGAAGAAAGGGCAGCTGTGGTCCTGGACACACGAGCAACAGAAGGCTTTCGACCTGCTCCAAGAAGCCTTCACTTCTAAACCCGTATTGGTAATGCTGGATACCTCCAAGCCATTTTTTGTTATGACCGACGCGTCTCTAATGGCCTCTGGAGGAGTTTTAATGCAAAAGAATGCCAATGGCGACCTACACCCTTGCTGCTACATCTCTAGCATGTTCTCACTGGCAGAACATGACTACGACATATATGACCGAGAACTTCTAGGGGTTATACACACGCTAGAAGAATGGCGACATTATCTGACTGGAACCGACCAGCCCATAACTGTGCTCACAGATCACAAGAATCTGTGCTACTTCAAGGACCCCCGAAAGTTATCTAGGCGGCAAGCTAGATGGCTATTAACACTACAGGACTATGACCTCCTGTTCCAACATGTACCCAGGAGTGACATGGCCCCGGCGGATGCTCTCTCCAGGAAAGATGTGTTGGACACATCAGCTGACAACACCAAGGTCACGCTACTCCTGGGAGAGCTATTTTTGAAGTGAATTGACACTGACCTCCAGACTGCTATCAAGCAGTCAACCACCCATGACTTTGTCATCAATCAGCTTCACCAGCTTCATGAGGGTACCTCGGGCATCCCTCGCTCTTCTATTCATGACTGGCAATATGATGATGGCATACTCTATTTTAAGGATCAGGCCTATGTCTCCAAAGCCCACCGGAACAACCTCCTCCATGTCATCCATGACTCACCTGTGGGTGGTCATGGCGGTTACTACCAAACCATTAATCAGGTACAGCATGACTACTGGTGGCCTGGACACACTTCCTTTGTGCGTCGCTTCGTCCAGGGCTGCGCTACCTGCCAGGCCAACAAAGTCAACACCCATCCCACTGTCCTGCCTCTCACCCCTCTTCTGGTTGCTTCCTCCTGTCCTTTCCAATGTTTGTCGGTTGATCTCATTACAGACTTGCCACCGTCACATGTTTTGATTCAGTTATGGTTGTGGTCGACCATGGCCTTACTAAGGGGGTAATTTTCACCCCAACTCACAAGAGTGCGGACACCGAGGGCATAGCGCAGCTCTTCTTTGAAAAGGTCTTTCCCCACTTTGGACTCCACGACAAGGTTATCTCAGATCATGGTCCGCAGTTTGCCTTGGCCTTCGCTCTAGAACTAGCGAGGCTCCTCGAGTATGATCCGCTCCTCTCTTCTGCCTACCACCCACAGACCAATGGAGAGACGGAACATGTCAATCAGGAATTGGAAACTTACCTTCGGATCTTTTGCCAAGAAGACGCCACCCAATGGTCAGACTTATTACCAATGGCGGAATTTTGTCACAACTCTTCCATCCATTCTATAACAGGAAAGACCCCATTTAGCTTGATGTTTGGGTACAAGCCAAGGGCTTACCCATCGATAGGAACCACCACCTTCCTCCCCACCTTAGAGAAACGCCTTAGAGACCTCGAGGAGGCTCGCAAGGAAGCCACCGCCACCCATGAAAAGGCACAACTGTCAGAGTCCTGATTTCCCCTGGTCTTGTCTCTTGTGGAAGTCCGGAGTTCCGGAGGCGGAGGGTCTGCGGACAAAGGTCCAGAGATGATTGGGTGGAACTCTGGGTGGAAGCAGAGGAGGTGGTCTTGGAGATCATGGAGTGAATCTAGGAGGTGAGGGGGGTGGTCTCTAGCTAATGAGAATGCTGGAGTTATTGGAGAACCATGGGAACAGAGGGGGTGAGGACAGTGGTGCAGGACTTATGTGTTGTGCCCTTGCCAAGCCCACGGGTCCTCATATTTCGGAGGGTCAGAGGTCCAAGGTAAAAGGAAGAGATGGAAGAAACAAGGACAGGAAGAGGAGGACCGTTTTTGATGTTGTGACATTATACACGAACATATATAATTTTCATACTGAAGGTATAACAGAGGAGTACAGAGTTATATACTGGAACCCGGAGGAAGTCTGGGTCGGGAGTGAATGCGGAAGGGCAACATACATAGGAATGGAGGACGGAGAAATGCGAAGGCCGGAAGGGCGGTACAAACTATCATGTAGATTGTAGACTATCACTAAAGGGGGATCCAAAGGGGTATACAAGTCCGAGGGTTTCCAGAGAGGGTCGCTGGATGGAGTTCATCGGAGATAGACCTGTGATCAAGGAGATGACCAGAGATGATGGGATAGGGGCCAGAATGGGATATGACAACAACAATACATGTGTGAACGAGTCATGTCCAAATTCAAACCATGGAAAGTCAGGGATAAGGTATGGCTCAAGGGCCATAACCTGAGACTCTGCTACCCTTCTCAAAAACTAGCCCCTTGACACGAGGGACCATTTGGAATTTCACAGGTCATTTCACCTGTTTCGTACAAACTCTGACTGCCCAGAATGTGGAAAATCCATAATGCCTTCCATGCATTGCTCTTGACTCCCTATCGGGAAACTGCCGAACACAGACCAAACTTCATTCCGCTTCTGCCAGACATAATAGATGGAGAAGAGGAATTTGAAATTGAATAGATCTTAGCCCATTGGGGCTCTGCTCGATGCCGCCACTATCTTGTTTCGTGGAAAGGATACCCGTCCTCCAGAAATACCTGGGAACCTGAGTCCAACTTGGGACATGCTGTAGACCTCTTAGATGAATATAAGGCCAGGGATCTGATCACCTTCCCTCCTTAAACCCTCAATTCCTCACTTGCTTTTGAGTTGAGCCCTAGCTCCTCCAATGTCGTCACCATTCTCACAGAACTTTTGATGTCCTCCTCGTCGCTTAATGCAGTACCCTTCCAGCTACCAGTCCACATCCACCATCTCCCAGACCATTCCTGATGAATCCTCTTTGCTTCTGCATTGGAGAACCCCACTATCGCCTGTGCCCTATTGCGCCTACCCACTTAGAGAGACAGCCCAATTCTCCAATCTTTGGGAATCATCTTTCATACGTACACCACCGGACGGACACTCCACACTCAGCTCTTTCCAGATGGGACCTTGCCTGTCTACGCCACTACCATGGAACAGGCAATCCACGCCTCTAGAGACACCATCCTTGATGCCTTCCATGATCACAGATTCTCTGATGTCCTCTCTGCGATACATACCCCCTTGTTCATGCATGTTTTGCAACCCATCATCAACACTCTCCCCACCCATCTACGAACTTACTACCTGGACGACAACCTAGATCATCCCTGGGACAGCAACACTTGGGCCAGAAACCCAAGACAAACCATCTGGGATGATGACTCCACTGTCACCCCCAGCTCCCCCTTGACCCCCAACTCCACATCCACAGCACCATTGCCTGTCCCACCTCCAGACCCTCCCACAGCTGGCGATGATTCCAGAGCCGGAGGTTCTGGCACTGCTCCAGGACTTAGCAGCCATACTGTTCCCAGATCTCTCACCACTCTCCCCGTAGACCACCCTGACATCCTTGCTTTCCTCACTACCGTACCCCTCCTCGGAAAAGGGACCCCTACCCCAGAGCCCAAGCACATACTCCCCGCTCGAGAACATCCCACCACTCCAACACCCTCCCATCATCCTCATAAATTCAAATGAGGTAATGCAACAGTTACGTTCGGACTACCCAGCTCCTCAGCATGAGCTATGGGCAAACATCCTGAGGGATATTGAGGAAAACTGAGACAGGCAACTCCATTCCCCATCTCCCATTGCTATAATAAGGACTTCACGGCAATGCCGTCGCTGCCGCCAGGATGTTCCTCCCGACCCATCGATGTAGACAATATCCCGTCGATGCCATCCACTCCCTCCTGTCCAACCCTCAGCCGTTGCTTTGTCTGTGGCGAGCAAGGCCATCTTCATGCAGACTGTGGACATCATGAATGTCCCTTCTGTTGGATAACTGCTCCAGGGCACATACAGGCCTACTGTCCCCACTGTTGCTGTCAACTTTGCAGAGAGTTGGGACACTCAGAAGAGTTTTGCCCAACCCAACGTAATCCTCTTGACGACTACGACCCAACAGACTACGAGGTCAATGAGGGAGATGAAGATTAGAGGTCTCGCAGGTGCTTTGACCATAGGAAGGGGGTAATGTTACGGTTTACTGAGGGGGTACACTTTTCCATTTGTTCTTTCATTCACTCGACTCCTAGTCTTGTCCTCTCACCATATGTGGTTGTATTCATAATGGAGTCATCCTCCATTATACCAGATATATCTTTCGGTCTCCTTCCATTTCCGTCTCACATGAGCTTAGTATCTTAGTACTGCAGCACGCTATGCTATATGTTACATCTCCAGTGTTGCTTGATGAGTGGAAAAACAAAACCATGTCAACGAAGATGGACATTCTCGCACAGCTTGTTGTGTATCACCTTGCACATGATAATGCTCCCCCTGTTACTCTCACTGAAGATGGGATGTCCTTGACGTTCCTGAGTGTCAAAGATGGAAATGTCGTCTCGGGGAAACACAATCCTGATAGGATCATTGTTTTCTCTCTTTTCCCGAGCTCAAACGAACCATTAATTGAGGTGAGTTACAATGTATTAGTTATCATATTCCACAGCTTATCTTACCCTTCTAGATTCTACAACTACATGGCATCAAGGCTATTGAACTCAACGGTAAAACACCAGTGAACAAGTGTAAAACTGTTTTGGAAGAATTCTGTTTGTCCACTCATGATGTTGGAGCAAGAGTGCTCATACTGTCTATGGTTTGGACTATTGGGCTCAACCTTGCATGTGCCAACATTTTGATTGTTGCAGTGAGTCCATTTGTATGTACATTGGTAATGTTCACTCAATTCTCATGCAGGATGCATTGTGGTCTGCACTGGATGATGAACAGCTGCACAGGTATGTCTACCGATATCCGCAGATGAAAGTCATTCATGTCTATTGTCTCATTGCTTGTGGAACTCCAGATGTCTTTCTTAACAACATTGCATACAACAAAGGACTACTACATGAAGCATTTGTTGGGGTTGATAGTCATTCACATAAGTTGAGAACATGCCTCTGAGTCACGCATCAACTTATGGTTTACCAGTTCAACTATTTCATGGCAATGCAAACACTGCTGATCCGACCAAAGCTATCCAGAGTGATGATGATGATTTAGTTGATGATGATGCAATGGTGGTCAATGAGCAACCACCTGAACTGAAGTCATGATGTAAATGTGGTACCAAGAAGGTACAAGCACAAGCAGCTCAACCACCAATGTTGCCGAGTTCGCCATCATCACAAATGACCACACAACCCAGGCCAAAGAGACCAAAACCCAAGATGGTCACGAAAAAGGGTAAAGGAAAAGAGGTTAACAAGGCGGTGGCAGGTCCCAGTATCATTGACGATCCCATTAAGACTGATGATGCTGATCAATTCAACCCATCCCTTGATATGGGAGAGATCATTGATCTTACAGTGGCACCTCCCACATAACCTACCAGGACAGATGCTGCTATGAAGGTTGTTCATTCGACCACTTGTGTTCCTATTGTACCACCTTCAAGTTCTCGCAGTGTGACGGTGGATGCCAACACTGTACAGGATGATGTCTTCATATTCGACTCTAATCCTCCTGATACCAATTCAACGTACAACCCAGACACTGACCTCATTCTTCAAGCAATGCAAGAGGATCCCATGTACTGCAAGGATCCAGATGAACTTGATGAAATGGCAGCACTCAACATTTGCAGTTCATGTCACAAAGCAAGTCCATTATCGTCGGTTCCTCCTTCACCCACCAGATCTTCGCTAGAGTCACAGAATGAACACCTCGGAATCTGCCATCACAGCCAGAAGCTGGGGGATCTAACTGCACATGCACCAAAAAGATTGGCAGTGTTGATCTCATACCTGGTGGTAGAGGGGGCTTCCAAAGAGGGACTAAGTCTAATCATGCTCATGGAAAGTGGTCGTGAATAGCCATATGTCGTGTTTAATAGTCGTTTTTTTTGCATGTATCTGTAGTAACCACTATTTGGCATGTATGGGCGCCCAGGATGCCCAGATTACAAGGAGTGGTGCATTTTTCAACCACTAATTGCAAGAGATCAAATGTGGCTATCGAGGTCATCCATGATTCACATAAACTCATAGTTCAGCTGGAGAGGAACATAATCATACTGTGACCAACTGAATCACAAGACCCAAGATACGACATCAATGACAATGCTCTCTCTGTTGCTATTTCCGATAGTTTCCAACCATTTCAAACTGATAGTGTCGGCGTAATCCTTGAAGATTGGAAATAACTCTTTGGACTCTTTCTGCCCAAATCCAGGAAGTATTACACTCCTCTGTCGTCTATGATCCATGCCTATTTATGTCAGATGAGGATTTGAGAGAATGAGAATTACCATCAGCCCAGATGATCCCTTTCCCATTCATCATTTTCGAGATAACACAAAAATTAGGTGGCCTCCCAAAATTGTATGTGGACAATATTTTCTGTAGCGCTTTTGGATCTGAGACCAACAACCGGTCCTCCTGAAATTTGTTAAAGCACACTGGGTAGCTATAATATGAGTGAAGCTGAGTGGACCTACCCCGAAGACACCTTTGAACCAAACAACATTACCATATCAACTCTGCCATGCAAAGTCAGCTTCACCAACTGGTTGGTGGAGAAGTTTGAGCAAGTTGCCTGGTCAGTGACAAGTAAGCCCCTGGCAAGTAGGGACAGGGACAGGATGCTACCGAAGATGAACGATGGCAACTCAGGTCCACGGATCATAGATAAAGATGGGCAAGTGAGACACTTGACCAATGCATAATGACCCCACAGCAGTGGTAGAAAAGATCATGAGAGTGAAATGGTGATGGGGAAACAACCCTCATTGCCTGCCCTATATCATCATAAAATTCTGAGGGTTGATTCATTGGCTAGTCCAGGGTTCTGCACTGCCAATGTCAGAGGCGCCACTGATCTGTCAAGCAAAAGTAGTCAACAAGTGTTTGATGTTGAAGCTGTTCATGCCAATCTGACAGTACTCAGTTCGATGCTGTTGAGCGTCGGGTGAGTACTTACATAATATTGCTGCATCAGCATGGCCTTTGTGCAGTGTGCACCCACAAAACACATCTTGTAGTGATTCAATATAGTTTTGGGCCTTGTCTCACCCCCCGCCGTATTCCCACACCCCAATGAGTTCCATCGTGCATGAGAGTGCTCAACGAACCATTGAAGGGCACCATTTATCTGCATGGCAATTGCCAATCAATGTTACAATCGATACGGAGAGCATCATCATCACCTGAACCTAGCCCATGCATGCATCAAAAACATGTGTACATTCTCCTTTCATTCCATAGGCCCATCAGTTACAAGTCTCGGTTTTTGAACAATTGATTAGACCAAATAGAATGGAGGTAGGAAGAGTGTCATGAATCACCATGACCCACTTCAAATGTCCATTCTATCATCAATTGAGCTCAACAGATGCAGTGTTCCTGTGCCCAATGGAGAAGTGTTACCCCATATGCCCACTGAATGCACCACCATGAGAAAACGTCAGCACCTGGATTGTCATGGTGGTTTTGGAAGAGGTTGAGCTCATAGAGTGCGGAGACTCACATGAACAATCTGGCTCAGCCTAGCACTGAACTTGCAAGAGGGCTAGTCATGTCTAATGCTTTATGAAACTTACATAAAGCAGTACAAAGGAGCAGTAATGTTGGTGATACATGCATTTCGGGTTTGTATAACATCCAACTAAATGGTGAGACGAATGGTGACACACTCAGGCTGATGTGGGAACTGCTGCCATTGCTCCTCACTCCCCCATCACTACTCACAGACATGACCTCTAAAGGACAGTTCCGGAGCTTTCACCAGGCTATGATGCAGTTGGTATTTGACTGGTCACCCCAGGGTTTTCTTGAGGCATGTCCTCTGGTGGTCTCCACCATCCCTTCATCTGACTTCCAAGATGTCATTCACAATAGCTCAATGTAACAAAGAGCTGCCAGAGAAGCAACAATACCTTCAAACAACTTGTTTCAATTCGGGAAACAACAAATTGACTAGACATATACCATCTGTCTCAGTGCCAAGTCTGCCATAGTGTTAACAGGATTATTTGGAATGATAGGTCCAATGTTGTTCCCACTGGCGTGAGGCTATCCTAATTCCAAACCTTCAATACCAACCTTCTATAATGTCAGAAAGACTGAATCAAGTCATGACAAGCAGCCATATGCTTCAAGTTCATTCCCGGAAATTGTGATGGGTTGCCATCGAACCATTGGCACAACATCGGGGATTGCATTCTCCTGTACATGAACCAGTCGAAATCAGCAAAGGAGTTTTCGCAATCGTGCTGCACTTTCCGCCTTTGTACATTATGGTCTCCATGTTGTTCACAGAACTACCTCAACTCCATTGTCTGGAGCAAAAAGAACTTCTGCTCATGCCTGTCTGTCGTTCATTTCGTACCAGTTCTGAACCATCATATTCTGTTCAAAGACATCAACCACCTCTCATACCTGCATACGCCTTTATGGATTCCAAAGCACAAGGTCAAACATTAGACAACATTGTCATCAACATTGATAAAATGTATAACTTCTTGTTGACACCATTCAATGCATACATATCGCTGACATGAGCTAAATCAAGTGATGAAGATAAATCATCTACTAATCCTGCATCAGAAGATCTTGGTGAACGGGATGAGTTATTGGAGCTGAAAGCTGCAAAAACAGAGAAATAATATTTTGAAGAGAGATTTGGACCCCCTCTCTCCAGCGGCACTCAGACAACCTATGCACATTTTGCTACAGACGTAAATGGCGACAAATAGAGCCAAATAACATGTTTTTGCATGGAGGACCTGTTCTCTGCATTGCGGGAACCATCGAAGCGATCAGGCCATGAGGTGCTGTCCTCTGGGTTACCAGGTACTTGTGGTCGTTGTTAGTTTGCTTGTGATGTCTTCAGCTATCAAATCGCTGCAGACTAATTATGTCCTGCGTCTTGTCCTTTTCGCAAGCAAGGTTAGCACTGACTGTCAGTCGGCCCTTCCCAAGTATCAAATAAAAGTCTAATGTCTTACAGCGTGGTAGTGACCAACTGACTTCTACAAGCGAGACCATTCAGTTGTATATTGCAATCAACACATTGATCCACTCCAACAGATATCTGTGCACAACCCCAATACAATTCCAACATGGCTAGGCACCCATATCCCGATGATTGCAAGTGTGATCCTCTCCAGTTGACACTTTATTGTTTCATCAACGAAGGATTGGAATTTTTCAATGAGATCGCTGAGGGTCATGATGGTGATAAGATGTGTTTTCTCAAATTCATCCCTGCTGGTCACCGTGGTTTGGATCTTAACAACCAGAGAAACATTACTCTCAATGTTTGCCAGAGTCTACCTGAAATTCAAGGTCTTGTTGGCACTCAAGACTTTGATTCTCCCATCAGCACTACAAAGACATTGCTGTATTCTGTTGCATTGACTGTCTGGCCCACCCTGCCATTCAGGGATACACTGGTGTCTAACAATCATGTTACAGCTGTAACGCACAGCGTAGTAGTGACGTAGCGTGCTGCAATACAAAGATGAAGTCGCGCGTAGAGAGGAGAAAGTGAGTGACGAATAGAGGGATCCTTGAGGAACGATGCCTAGCTTCGAGATGACGCGAAGCCTAAGCTGGTCTCACCTATCTAGGAATCTTGCTAGACTTGGTGGTCACTAGAAACTACACTGGTATTGCATAGAACTAGCTTAGAGAAATTACAGGAGGGTGAGAGAGTGCCCTTATATACGGTAGGCCCCTTCTAGATAAGGAAAGGATGTGCAGCATCCGCAGTAGCTAAAGTATGACTCGATGCGCAGCATATGAGTCGTAACGAGTCATGAAGAGTCATGACGAGTATAAATAGAAAGGCTATGCCACAGGCGATGAAGTCTGAATAAGGTGACTGCGGCGGAAATGGAAGGAAGTCTAGATAGGGATATAGGCGGGGCGCCATGTGAGACAGAAGAAGGAAGAGATCGGGAACGTATCTGGTATAATGGAGGACGACTCCATTATGAATACAACCGTGTGCGGTGAAGAGAGCGAGACTAGAAGTCGAGTGAATGGAAAAGCGTAGTGAAAAAGATGTACCCCCTCGTAATCCGTAACAACAGCAATTGCGCTGAATGATCAAGTATGTGGCTTTCTCACACCTTCTATTTGATCTGTCATCATATCTTGACACCTTCAGGATCAACCCCTCGATGTGCCTATGCACAAGATACACAATCTTCCATTCAGAAAAGTTTCTAATCAGTCCATTGTTCATGTCTTCTTCCCTCACATGTACCATCATTTCGATTCCAACAAGATACCTTTTCCCGACATTGCGCTCATCTATAATCGCTGTCTGCATCCCCTCATTCAATGACTCATGCCTAACCAGGCCACTCATTGGCCTCCTACGAAATTGTGCTTGATGTCCCTGCCCATCTTCTGGATGAGTTTGCAACATCATACCTCAAGACTCTTGGGGTGTTGCAGCCTCACTTCCATGACGCATACTTTGGACATGAACTGTGTGGTTGGAAAGCCACGACAGTTCATAACATACGAGCAGCAAATCAAGGCAATAATCCAGAGGTCCCTTTCAAACGACTCAATGCCTTGGACAATCTGACACAAGTACTCCACCTCCCATCCATTCAAATGGATTAATGGCTAGTCAATGTCGGTCTCGAGTTTGGCATTCCAGGTCAAATCGTTACATGGAGTAGCAACGGACACTCGGCTTTGCTCAAACATGTCATGCCTAATATACCAGATATTGAACAGGCTACCCAATGTAGCAAAACATTTTATGTCAACAACCAAATCCATCTCAAAGATATTACAGGCATTCAATGGACTCCCAGACGCCACTCAGAAACAATATCATATATCCAAGCATACACTACCGAAAAGTCCATCTCATACCAGCTTCACAAAGGCTTATTTCGCCAACAATGACCTGCAGAGTTGCTATCAACGCAGTCGTTGTCTAAGCTGGTTAATGACCTTGACGAGCAAAGTCATATTCTCTACCAATGTGCTGCAGGAGACCACACTGATGAAGGAGAGCATGAAGCACAAGGAGGATGTGCTCGTTTGGAAGTTCGGGTTCCACTTTGATATGCCAACAGGATACTTGTCGATTTCCTGCCAGCTCTCATTAATGAAACCATGGTTCAAATCCGTGCACGTGATTGGTGGTATGTCTACTATTCATTTTTTCTTTGTACTTCTGATTCACCTGGATATATAATCCTCGAGAATCTCCAAGCCTGTCGTCCTCAAGATTATATCTCTGAAAACTTGCTTGCACTCGGAGCAGTCACCCTGTGGCTTATCAATGATGCCTATAGAACTCCGGATTATCACATACTAAGCCTTGCCAAGGAAGCTTGTGCTGCAATCTTGGTCCATGAGGAGGTGGATCCTAATGATCCAGACACTGAGATGACACCTTTGATGTATGAAGCTGGCATTTATTTCATCAGTGACGTTGTTGCAGACAATGTCACTGGGGCCTTTCGTATTCCATGGTCGAAGGAGTTTACACCTCGACTTATTGCTCAAGTGTATGATCAAGGGACCATCAACAACATCTGTCACCTCCTCGGTGTGGGAGATATGCACACAGGACAGTATCCTGTAAACATGAAGTGTACATCCAACCGATCTGCTCAACAAACCCTTGATGTTCGTGTACTTTGTGCTCCTGGCCATCCAATGCCTCAAGTCAGTACTTGTTTGGATGGACTTCCCATTCCCACACTCCACCTTCATGATGTCGACTACTTCCATGAACACAGAGGAGGAAACCATCAGCTTGACTTACCCGAGATTGCTGAGGAGGAAGCAGGTGAAGACCCGTTGAAGCAACAAGTGCAGGAGATCTTGGAGCAGTTATTCTATGACATCTTACAAGAATCACCCAACAAGAGATGTCATACTGAAGAATCATGGACAAATATTCCTCAAATCATGCGAGAGGAACTTGCTATTAAAGATCTCTACAAGAATCTTCAGCTTCCTTTCTTTATGGTTCAGTATACAATCGTGACTGAAGACAAATGGTGAAAACACTTTGACCAATTTTTTCCATCATCAGTCCCCAAGCATGCTGGGCAAAACTTTGGAAAGGCACAGTATTTTCACTCATATATTGGCTTCATTCAGCAAAGCAATTCATGACTCATTAATCTGATTTGAGCTGAATTATGGTCAAAGTTTATCACCCTCACATGGATCCCATTCACTGAATCTGATTGCATGTGGTCTACATGAAAGACTACTTCAGCACAATGGCTGACACTCCCCACAGGTGGGGCACACAAAGGACCAGGATTGTAATCAACCCAAGGGCTGTGACACGACTCCATCAACAGCCAACACTTTGTCCTACACCTAGGATAGAGGATTTGTGTGAAGAGGAGGAAGAGGAGATTTAGTGGTACACTTCAGATTGAATATCATTCCATAGTATGTAGTACAATCATCCTAGACACACTGTCATGTAATATAATGGGTTGATGTATGCAGTTTCAGCATCCTGGACCCCTGTGCTTGAGGTAATTATTCAATGGCTTGAATCGGATGCTGGGTCGGAGGTGAGTACTGGTGAGTCTTTAACCAAAAGTCCTCAGCCATCTCCTAAATTGCGGCAAACCCAGCATTTAAAGGCAATACGTGCGCGCAATGCAGGCTTCACTTGAGGTTACCAAATTTCTTGTGATGTGCTGCCCCAGTGACTTCTTCATCTTGGTTCCTTGAAGCTTCACCAGCACAAATGCCAGGATGAACTTCAATTCCACTAAACCAAACTTTGGACAACAGCGACAGCCAGCACCTTGTTATGTTGCCAGCTCATCCTACCAAGGCATTGGAGAGGGAATCTCACCCTGGGTGATCTAGTCCTCTCTGTAGTTGCTTGTAATGTAGACTTGCAGAACAGGGATGCTCTGCGTGGCCCTATAGGTTTGTATAAATTCTCATTCAGAAGAAAACATCAAAATGACTTACCCAAGGCCATTCTGACAATACACTATTTCAGGCGTAAAGCCTTCCTGGCAGAGGAAGCCTACTGTGGGGGGTGTGTGAGGGAGAGAATGTGAGGCAGTCATCGCATTAACCATTGGACAGCTTGAAGCCAATCTTGCCTGTAAATATAGTGGTCGTTGATCTGCACATCTCCTACAATAGTTCAGTGACAAACCACAAACTATTTCAACAACAATTTGATTGATCTTGCAAATCCATTTTGGATCAGTGTCAGGTGAGGAACAAAAGGCTGATGTTGAGGGTTTGGTTCCCAGAGTGTGCCTGTAGCAGATTGGTTAGAGTGGTCAGGACTAAACGTTCCCAGGCCCTCCGCCAGAGCAAACACAGAATCACTTTGGCATGTTTGCACTCGCAAGAGGAATTGTGATGATTCATGGATGATAAGGAGATATATTGACATTGAGTTATGTTCCACATCTGTCATGCTCTCCATTTCACTCCATGTAAATGAAGTATTCTGTACTCTGTGGGGTAATCTTGAAGGAATGGGGTCATGAGAGACATGAAGCCCAATTGATGTTGTGAGATCAAACTGTAGTACAGGTTAATGGTCACACAGACAAATGTATGAATTAGGGGATGAGTGATTGAGGAAGTGGCCAGTTGGGAGACCTTTGGATCGATGAAGCAGGCTATTGACGATAGGCATATTGCTCCACCTGCACTGCGCAGAGTTGTGGCATCCAGAAAGTCGACCATTTTCACAGTAAAATTGTCTTGCCTCGAGATTGCCCACTGTAGGCATGCGACTAGCTCCTCAGCATCAAGGGTGTTGTGACGCAGGTCTTGCACAATGTCTAATGGTGTTATCTTGGGGATCTTGTATTTGTTTGGAAGTACTGCAATAGGATGCAAACCCTGCGCCGTGACCCGTTCCGAGAGCATTGGTAAGGACTTGAGGAATTTAGCCAATGCCAGGTGGAACATTCTAATGTCAGGAGCTTCGCGCACACCAACAGATGAAACTAGCTGTAAGAAAAAGGACAGGAGGAGCATCCATAGAATGAATCACCTAGCAATTCTGGGACGGTTGACTTGAATGTGGGGTGATGAAAAGGAGGACATGGAGACATCGTTTTGAAGGTGGGATGAGCATGAAACTGTATTCACTTCCTCCCACAACCTCTGGATTATGGAAAGCTCCAATTTGTACATCACCCAACATAAGAAACCACCAACATAGAGTAACTCCCTATTCCAGGCTAGACAATGAGGATGAGTGAGCATCCTCTAGTGATGGTGTGAGATACCCACTGGCGACGCTCATGTCACTGGGTACAAGATTAGTGGCTGGTAGAAGTCACAAATATATATACAAACTGAGACTCAGGAGAAATCTATGTGTTCATGCTCTATTGTGGGACGCCATGTGACCACCAATGCCTGTTGTTTCCATGGTGGCATACCCTGACAGTGATAATCGGTAGATAGTAGGAGCCAGCATTAGACAGGTGTCGCCGACACATATTGATGCTTACTCAATGTGAAGCCCTATGGAAATTCAGGAGAGTAACACCAGCTCATGATATAGATACATGTGTGTTTAGCCCTGGTGTTTGGGGTGCACCACCAGGAGCCCCTCCACTAAGCATTGAAGACAACATTGCACCTAGTGGGTTGTTTGGTTGTGTCTTTGGTGGTGGGAGGGCAAAGTACACCATTGTGATTTTGAGCAATGCCTAGACCAGTCGTGAGCTGACTCAGTATGTGTTTGGAGAGTACTTTGCAGCCTTACCAAACAGACTTCATTGGTGGTGAGGATACCACCTCTTGACTAATATGTACTGCACAATTGAATCCAGCTTTCCCATATTACTTTGTTCTTTTCAGAGTTTGCTCACTGACATGTCAACACCACAAGTTGACAAAAGTTGAGGGCATTGTTGGTGGTCAGCACAACTTTGCTGGAGTCTGTAACCAGTAGGGGAGAGACTTCTAGCAAAGATGCCAAAGATGACTAGGCAGCTGTTATCTTGATGATAAATTGGATGATGAGCATCTGGGCCACGAGTATGTTCCTGTTCTCTAGGTATCTGCATACCACACAGGCTTGGCTTCAATGTGACTTGTCCAAGAGTAAGGAGAACCCATGGAAGGGTACCACGAAGGGCAAAGTTACCGGGTATACCACTGACAGCGCACCAATCGACCATCATCTGTGCAAGAAGTGGGGGACTATCCCTCTTTCCAGACGCCAGGAGATGCAGTTCCGCTGCATCATACCCTTCCTCTATCCAAAAGAATACAATACTCATCAGATGGTAAATGTCCGGTCTGCAGGGCTTCAGTACCTTTGTAGAGTAGTTTCCCAATGTAATGACAAAGATCGGGATCACCAATGGTATATGGTCCCTGTTTACCTGTCCACCTAGCCACACAATGCGCATAAGCACTTGGAGGTCTGAGGATGAAAAGGCATGAACAAATGTGACCACTCTATCAATGATTGTCTTCCGCCATGTCCCTGAAGAACCTGTGAGCGTGATCAACTGCATGACCCTCCCTACAGTAGAAATTTGGTCCGTCAAAACCCCTCCAAGATCACTGACACCAATGGTTAAGAAAAGGCGGACCTCTTGATTCATCTGACACACTTTCCCCCTTGTTATCATACACATCCAACAAAAACAGTGCAAGATCTGTGCCACTACCTTTCTGCCCAGACTTGAGCAGTTCTCGCGCAGACTGGAAGAGCACATCAGTTGCGGTGTTGTACTGCCCTGCCTTGGTATACCGGGACGTGAAGGTGCAGGCTTTTTGGTGAGCCTCATAAGGTTGCCTGCTGGCAACCAGTGGCAAGATTGCATTTAATGCACAAGATGAGGTGACTTCACCAGGTGGTATTCTGTATGGTTGTGGTCAAGAATGCTGTACAATGTACACGATCATGCACTTGGTCATATCAAGGTATCAGAAGTCTCGGTACTGTCCAGAACATGACCAGTGGCACTGCTGTCTTCCATATTGTACAGCATGACACATTGGTAAATGTGATAATGGCTCGACCAGCCAGTCATGGAATGCTGTACGCTAACCAAACCTCTCCAATCTGTAGATTGGTACCAGCCCATCTTTGAGAACCTCCGCGACGGCCCTCTTGACCGCCAAGGGCTCACCTGGCCAAGAACTTGAACTTCTTCTTGCGGAACATGATGTTGATGTTCTTGGGTCAGAGCCCATCGAGGTAGTCAAATTGAGCTGACCAGCAGGAACAAGCCAGGCATAGGGAGAGCATTTGTTTGGACAGCATCGCCTCGAGGGTGGATATGATGATGTACTGATGGGGCAGCCAAGCATTTGGCGAATCCCGAGAGTGACTGCTCCTTACCATTGCAATCCTGTGTAATCTACAAAGGTAACAGGGAAGGTACCATTGTACTGTACCTGTTCATGACCATGTTCACCACAGCAAAGTAACCAAATGCATTCACCTGAGAAGAAAGGACCTCATTGGGGATGATACCATTCCAGATGGGATAGAACATCACAGTAGTGAAGATTGAGCTGTGTGAGTTTGACGTAAGGTTGAAGTCATAGAATGCAAGTTTCAAAGAATCCCACATGAGATCCAGGATCAGAACGGATCCCAGCGGCAACTTCAAGGTGGGTGGCTGCAGCGGGTCTGTTTGAGCTTTTGTACAGGTTGGCTAGAAGGACATGCCATGGCCTTATCTAGGACAAATCAGCTGTTTATCACAAAGACGACCAGAACACTGACAAAGTATTCCTGAGATTCACTGGAATATGGTTCCTGATGTTTAGCATGTGGAGACCTGGATTGGTCTTTGCTGCCAAATGAGTAGCGGGTGCAGCGATGGGATTGAAGCGATGAGATTGAGGAACAGATATGTATGGAATGCTATGGAGGGAAGAAGGAGAATGAGTGCCACTGTCACGGCTGTGCCTGCCAGAAGTAAGGCTATTGGAAGAGAGCTCACCACTGCTAAGGTTGTAGACAGTAGGGGGGAGATCCCATTGTCAGGGGGGGTATAGTGACAACCGGGGGAGTGGTGTAGTTGACGGAGGGGTTATATGAGTACTCGCTGGTGGTGTTGGTCAAGTTGAGGGTGTTGAAGTCAGGATGGGGAGATGAAGACGAGGGACCTGGCAAATGGGAGAGGTGAGTCAAATAAGGCAATAAGACATAAAGGGGATGCCTCTTGAACCTGTACCACCACCATCCCCCCATGGGAAAAAACAGCCCCCCCCCAAGCACACCTGTCCTCTGGACGCTCCATGCCCCATCCGCCTCTGTGATGTGGGCAAACACTACCACTCCTTCCCCAAAGGCACATTTGGAGCCCGCTTCACCCCTCCTGCTTTCCCTCCTCACGTTCTACACTATCTTGCTGCCCACCCTCCCACCTGGTCTTGGACCACCAAGACTGGCCCCAATGCAGGCCGGTGCTCCCCCGCCCCCACCTTCCCTATCTCTTGTGGGAAGGATGCTCACCGAGCGATCTGTTGGGTCTGCCACATTCCACTCCTTCAAAGCCCACCTGAGGGAGTCGGCCTTTGTTGCTGACACCGGCAGGGTGTCCCCGGGCATCCTGCAGATCTACCAGAACAACATGCTGGTCCACCTACATGGCCAGCACGCTCGCATTTGAGCCTCCCCCCCCCTGCACCCTCTGCTAAGCAGGGCCCCCCCCCTACCCCCCCCCTACCACAGCCCCCGCGCCACCCTCGGACCTGGCAGCCATAGTGCGTGGGATGTGATCAGAGATAGAGGAGTTGAAATCTGAAGTCCGCGCCCTCACCTTATCTTTGGCATCCACCCCTCCCCCCTCACCAACCGCTGCTCCCACAGTGGTCCCCCCCCCACCATCTCCAACCACCCCTCACCAGTCTCCTCAGTCTCCACCGCTCTGTCATTAACCACTCACCCCAGCCACCCGTGGCTGCAGCCCATCCTTGACCATAAGGATCTCCCCCCCCACCTACAACATATACACTCAGAGATGGCGCCTGTCTACAGCCACGCGGTTCCGGACGATGTGCCAACGGTGCTAATGGTCCAGTCCGTGAGATTCCCGCTGATTTATCTCGGCATCGACTCGAACGGGGACCTCACGGCCTCCCGGAATCTCTTGGACCCTGGGCTTGTCACATTGGCCATCACAGTCGAGTTCCCTGGCAAATCCCACCCCCTGCATTCACTGACCACAGCCTTGCTGAGGTCTAGCCTCCACAAATAAGCTATAGCCCTTGGCCCTCTGCCCACCTTTCCTCCATTCTCTCTTCCCATCACCCTCCCACTCTTTGCTTTGCCCACTTTCAGCCCGCCCCATTGCAGCAGGAACGACTTCTGGTCTACGGGTATCAGTCTCTGGTATGTAACTTTTTCTTCGTACTGTAGCTTCCCCATTCCGCGCTGTCCCGACCCCTCGGGGTCTGGGGCCATTATAGCCTGGCACATTACATCTGTCCTTCACTACTCCACGTAAAGCGATCCACAGGGTACTACAGTAATAGTGCCTCGTCTAGTATGTCCTACATAGGGTAATGCACCCCAATGGGACAGAAATGGAATTTAAAAAAAAAAAAAAAAAAAAGACATAAAGGGTACATAGGTTGAGACACCATAGGGAGACTGGGGTACCGGAGATAAGGCTCAAGGTTTGAGAGGGAGTCATAAGTGAAGGGGTGCCGAGGAGGGTAGACTTCATTGTGTTGTAGAAGTTCAAAAGATGAAAAGCTGAAACACAAAGAAGGAATACAGGGGGACCTATATGGCGAGTGAGGAGACAGTGGACAATTGTTGGAGGAGGGGGCTTATGTGAAATCAACAAAGAGTGGGTGTTGTCATCCCAGTGCATAATAGAGCATGAAAGCAAGAGAAAAAGAGAAGAACATTGGGTGAGGAAGGGAGTAGTGTAGGGATGATCTGGGGAGGTGGTGGTGTAGTTGGTGTACCAGCACTCACCGATGGGGCCAGGTGTCTTACAGTAGACCGGGAGCCATATATAAACATGGGACACCCATGTAGAAAAGATCTCGCCCTGCTATTAATCCCTCCGACCAGGAGCTATGGTGATGACATCTTCAACACAGTTGGTGGTGTCCACGAGTCTCGTTGCAGATGGTACTCACCCAAAGGACGATGGCTTTGGCCTATTCGATTCTCAAATGGTTTGCTTGTTTCCTTTTATATTATTTTTCCCTGCTGAAGAGGTGGCCTACCCTATGGCACTAGAACTTGATCACCCCATTATTCCATACATGCCAAAGCTGGACTCTAGCTGCAATGTCTTCTGCCTTACAAGATGGCGCCATTTGAACCTGCTCCATCATCAATGCCTCCTTGTTTATCAAGCAGCTTTTCCCAGAATGTTTAATCTTCGGGAACAAGCAATTGCAGGCACATCCGTCGCAAGAGACTCTGTCGGGCTGCTGGGAGAATTACATGGCTGCCGCTGGTACCTGGGCCTGGCAAGACTTCTTAGATCAGCTTCATAAACCAAACAACAAGAAGTACATCACAGTGTTCCTAAATGTTACATTTTACGAGGGGGTACACTTTTTCTTTACCGTTTCTTCGTTCACTCGACTTCTAGTCTCGTTCTCTTCACCGTACGTGGTTGTATTCGTAATGGAGTCATCCTCCATTATACCAGATACGTTCCCGATTCTCTTCTCTTTCTGTCTCACATGGCATCCCGCCTATATCCCTATTCAGACTTCCTTCCGTTTCCGCCGCAGTCGCCTTATTCAGACTTCACTGCCTGCGGCATAGCCTTTCCATTTACAACTCGTCATGACTCCTATGCTGCGCACCGAGTCATACTTTAGTTACTGCGGATGCTGCGCATCCCTTTCCTTATTTAGAAGGGGCCTACCGTATATAAGGGCGCTCTCTCACCCTCCTGTAATTTTCCCTAAGCTAGTTCTACGCAATATCAGTGTAGTTTCTAGTGACCACTGAGTCTAGTGAGATTCCTAGATAGGTGAGACCAGCTTAGGCTTCGCGTCGTCTCGAAGCTCGGCATTGTTCCTCAAGGATCCCTCTACTCATCACTCACTCTCGTCTCTCTACTCGCAAACCCCTCTTTGTATTGCAGCACGCTACGTCACTACTACGCTGTGCATTACACTAAATTACTTGACAAGCCGCATGGGGGGCTTCCCAGCAAATCACTGGAGTGCAAATAGCAGTGGCAAGCCTGCAGGTGGTGATGCTTTTCACAAGCTGGACCTCGTCTGTGCTGACATTCAATCAAATGATGACTGGAGTGAGTTTAAGGCCATAGGAGAGGTCAAGAGTGGGGATTTCAAACAGGTCTACAAGCTTCTTGCTGAGCAAGCAGCTGTTCTGTTACGTAATCAAGACTGTCACCAATTTGTTATTGTCTTTGCACTAGTGAAGTGCGAATTGACTGTTGTGCTATTTGATAGGTCAGTCATTTTACTCTCACCTTTATACATATGAAGTGCTCATTGAAAGTCACGGTCTTTGATAGGGGGGGCTCCATTGTCAGCAAACCCCTTAATATCAGTACCTACCCACTTCTTTTCCTTCAGTTTATCCTTGGCTTAACCCACGCCCTTCCTTCTTCCATCAGCTACGATACCAGCATCAGGACTGAAGACAATACCTGCGTGCTCAACTCACAGTATATTCCCAATGTCCGCCTCCTCTGCATCTTGCATGTAGCTGAACAAACCCATGGGCGTGGCACTATTGTCTGGCTTGTGAAGGCGAAAGATTTGCCAGCCAAGGAAGTATCAGAATATATTCACAAACATGTTGGTGACAAATGGACAGTCGACCCGGCAATCATAGTAAAGGACATATGGGCAGATGAGTACACCACCCTCACTGAAGGTATGATCCTTGCATTGCTCAACATGAAGGGCATGCAAGGGATCCCTCGTATCATTGCCGAAGAGTGTGTTTCAGCACCAGCTAGTGTTGTTCGGGCCTGGCCCCAAAGCCAAGGCCGAGCCTAGCCGGGCCCTTGGAGCCCAGGCCAAGCCCGGCCCATGGGGCAGGCCTGTAGGGGCTTATGGCTCAGCTCAGTCTTTTGTGGGGCCGGGCCGAGCCCCTGGGCCACGGCTTAGGTAGCACTTAGTGGCTTTAAAGTTTAGAGCCGGGCTTTGCCGAATTTGGAAACAGCGCGTGATGAAAAATTTCCTTTCACACACCGACCACTGAGGTAATGTCTGACATTGCTGACCTCGGAGATGAACAGCAACGCCGCAAGCGTGTGCCTGCCCCCTCGGCCAAAATTACATCTGCCGAGAATGCTGCCAAGCTGGAGCTGAGCTCACACAAACGGGCACAGGCTGCCATTCGCCCAATTCCTGGCCCAACCACAGCAAGCACCACCAAACGCAAGCCCACTGCAACAATCGAGGACATCCCAGCTGATGGCATGGCTGCCCCGAAAAAACAACGACTCGCA
>JBBPJO010000048.1:0-45129 GCA_038088815.1 Boletus nobilissimus | reverse complement strand
AGCACAGTGAGGCTTACAAGTTATTGCATTTCTTTGTACATATCTAGTACATCTAGTTACTTTTCTCTAGTTTCTACTAGACTTGTAGCAGTAGAGGAAGACCAGTAGTTTATCTACATAGCTAGGATTAAGCCAACCCTTTTTCCTTAGACAATAGTCGGGAAAGGAAGAACAACTGGGGAGCCAATTGACTAAGTACTCTCACTCACTCAGTAGATTAGTTCTATATTTCTTTTCTTCTGTTTGATCTGGTAGTTAGCGTTGTCCTATCACCAGCTTATAGTCAGATTGGGCCTGGATGATAACTGTGTATAGATTAACCTAGCATCTAGCAGTCCAAATCCTGAACAAACAACAGTGGGGAGAGAAGTGACTATATATACAGTAGGCCCCTGGTGTCATATCCCTAATTTTCACAAGTCCAACTCCAGTCCAACTCCAGATAAACCCCACACCCAATCTACCAGACATCCACGGAGTCGCCACTCCAGACTTCATACCTTCCTATATCTGCTTTTGTTATAGTCTACATTCTTTATTATAGTTTGTACCGCCCATCCAGATTTCATAGTTCTCCATCCCTATGTACATCACCATTGCGTAGGTACTCTGGCTCCGGAGTTACCTTCAGACCTGTAGTATATAAACCCTCTGTACTTCTTCATAGTTTCTCCATTATGAATATCAACGAAGTTTCCCCCCTTTCAAGTCTGATCTCTTCCCCTCTATTCCTTCCTTCCCTCTCAACTCTATTTCCCTCTGAAATATGAGGACACGAGGATTGACAAGGGTACGACACATAAGTCCTGCACCAACATCCTCATAACTCTGAACTCCATATCTCCATCGACCTCTCCGTCGACACCTCCGTCAAACCTATGCCCCTATATTCCCATTATGCCTCAGACATCCACCAGACTTGACTCGGAGGAACCAGACTTAACACCTGGTCTGTGTGTGAGATAGAATAAGGAAATAAAGGAGCAGGAGCCCAATGTTACAACTGGCCTGGGTAGGGTCGGACGTAGCCTTGGGAAGGTCACAAAGGAACGAAGGGTTTCTGAGTAAGCATACCCTCAATGGTGGTACGAAGTCCAATAGGTCAAAGAGATACTAGTCTAATGCTAGTGCAACAGAGGTTCAAAGGTTCAAGGAGATCAAGGAGTCGATCTAGTGTCGACAACGAGTCAAGGCTTGGAAAGTGCAGATATGAGATGTATTCCAAGGAGGTCTAAACTGGGAATACAAGAGTAATTCGACGACTAATATATAGACAACAGAGAGGTTAAGGGTAGGCATAGAACATCATGGAAATTAGTGGAATACAATGGAAGGAATTGCTGATGAAGCAAGTGGAGATGCGATCATGTGGTAGGAATGAGCTAGTGATGGAAGAAAAGAAATACAGTCCTAGGCGGGACTCGAACATACGATGGTAGTACAAGAATCAAGAAAAGGGCTAGAGAAAAGAGTAAATCGTAACAGAGAAGACATGAAGAAAATGATGGACAGTTCGGCAAGGTCGTAATTGATGAGCCCGCCTTCAACGTAGACAATAGCAAGTCCAAGGATTGCATTCACTTGTGGCACAGGTTCGTTTTGGAAAGGCAGCAGGAGGCAGTTGTTTAGTTTGGTGGATGTGGTCACGGAGTTGAAGCAGAGTAACAATTACCATGCTAGTTTGTCTCCTTTTGTTGCTATCGGCACCCTGCTGGGATTCATCGTGCTCACTGCTTGATTAGTGATGGGGGAGCCTTTGGGCATGGAGGAGCATGAGTGTGCATTTTTTGGTTCCTCTTATGAGAAAGTGTTGAGTGTAATATAGCACCCAGGTGTCTTTGGATGAAAAGCAGCAACGTGCTAGCACAGAGCAGCTTTACGATTTTGAGAGGTGGGTGTTTCTGTGTACCAAACTCCCTTGCCTAATGTCCACTCCCTCCAAGACAGATTGAAAGGCTCAACAAACAGGTACAAATCTCTCCTCCGTCTAATTCTCATGACACACTTGTGCACCCATTGTCTGATGCCCAGCTCTGCAACTTCAAAAATGCCTCGCGTGAACTGAGGAGCTCCGTTGGTCATCTGGTCCACTTTCAGGCTCCAAGAACGCCTTGCCAAGATACTCTTTCTGTTTCACAAGAATGCTGCCTATCTCTATCCACACAAGATCATGCACAGGTCCCAAGAAGTGTTTGTCAACCCCAATGTAATGGAACAATGACAGGACTGGCGCAACCATTCAACAATCCCCCCCCCCGGCCTTGCAGGACAGTCTAGAACTGGATATGCTTCCGGATCAGTTGAACAGTCTTGCAGGGGATATTGGCACATTCATTAGTTGTTTGAAGGAGTTCAGTGATGAGGCAATCAGTCAGTCGATGTGATCATTTGAGGGTAACTTGTGAGTACATCACGTCTTTCATCCTCTTTGTTATGAACACCCTCTGACTCTTGTTCTGTTTGGTTGTAGTACTTTTCTACTTGTCTCCGCGAATACAGAAGTGTGTTCTTCATAATCTGTGTGCATGGGTAGGTCACATAGTATTTTTAGACCAGTTCTGATCATCAGCAGTGCAGCGGCATGTCCACGACTTCACGCTTGAAATCGGTGGTCACCTCAATGAGATTACTGCCGCACTGACTATCTTCATCGAGATTTGTAAATCATCAACATGCATTCAATGTGTTGCATATTTACTGAGGACTAGCCTAGGTATACCAACCATCTGGTTCCATCAACAACATGCTGCAAAGAACTTGATGAATTGTTGATCATTTTCAGAGTTGTTGATGCCTCGCTCTTGGTCCTTTTGAGTCAAATGAGGGCTACTATCCCTGCCAGGCTCATTAATATGTTTTGGATGTCCTTGTCGTTTAGCATTGCGGGTGGAGTCAATGGCCTTGTAAGTCTTACTTGGAAACAATCCACCTAGTGAGTATGGTCGTGCTCATTATGTCATATCCCCATATTCTGAGTCCTTATCTGCATCGTATAGTTGCTCACCTATGCATTGAGTGCCATGGTGGTTGCTTGTATGGATGAAAGGGCCTCCACTTGTGTTTCTCATTATTGCTGTCGCATGCTTCATGCTCTTTGCATATTCTTCTGAACAAGTATGGCCTTTATGTGATTTTGTGTTGATGTTGTATGACAATATTTGATTCCAAAACCCCATCACATCGGCGATCATAGTGGTCATGATGGTGGGTTTGATTTGCTTTTCCGGGCTTATCCAAGTCTCAATTTCCCCTTCCCCTCAATGCCTTTTCCAGCTCATTGCATTGTCTGGTCTTATGTATCTCGATCTCGGGCTGGTTCATATTGGAGCGATGGACATTCCTCAGGCAAAAGGACCAAAAGTGGCTCAGAAGTTATCAGTGAGACCCTTGACCAACTTGCCAAACTTGGCATCATCCAGGCACACCAATTCATGATGCAGTGGTGCAACCAACATCTCACCTCTATACATGCATACCTCACTCATTTCTTCAACTGGTTGACCACCTCGCACATGTCCAAGATTAAACTCAAGAACAATGCAATGACTACTGCCACTCAAGTAGGAATGGCTGGACATTCGCCCATGCCATCCACTTTGAGTGAAGGCCCTTCGTCTGACAGTCACAAAAAGTGACGCAACATCCTCAATGCCCACAACCCATGCGTCCATTTTCAGAATGCTTGCAGTGCACAACGGGCAAACGAGCAAAGCCAATTTGTCGGGGCTACCCTGTCGAGACTCATGGTGGCAAACCTCAATCTCTTGCGGCTTTGAAACATCTGCAAGTCCGGTGCTGGATCCTGGGCTCTGTGCATTTAGAGGAGCAAGGATGGCCAAGGTGATTGAGGAACTCAAAGTGCTCGAGTTGGCCCAAGAGATATTTTCCCACGCTGTGCTCATGTGGCATATCCAGTTTCTGCCCAACAGCAGGTACTTGGCGACGTCAAGGTGGATATATTCATATTCATATCAGGGATGTCAGCTGACAGGTTTGCCTACCTTCTTTTTTAGCCCCTATTATTTGGGACAGAAAAGTGGTGATTCTTTGCATTACGGTGAGTTGCACACTGTCTATCGCTATTTCATGGGAAGCTGGTCTGTTGACCATATGCCTTGGCCTTGTAGGACACACTCACCATTGCACTCTCTTACATGTGGCTCCAGTTGGAAGGACCTTCAAGGTCAAGATTTCAAGGGCAAAGACTACAGCTGTCGGTCCCCACTGCTCTCTCCAACACACAGAATTGAGCTCACTGCTGTCCTCGACCTCAATGGCACAGCCTCACCCTACACCCATATCATTGTCCCTGCAGCCTCTCATGCTCACAATAGTGCCACCAGCTACTTCACGGTCAAACTTGTCACAGACTGCTGGGTTGATCGCAGCGTCGTCATGGGAATGTTGTGTAACCCATGTGCCATCGTAGTGAGCAGTATTACTCCCCAGACCTGGTTGTGATCTTCTCGGGCATCATCACTTGTGCTACTGACATGCGCTCTCTTCATTCCCTATCTCTGTTGCACGTCATTACCCTCACTCTAGCTTTCTGTGGCAGACTTGAAGTGCTCTCAGTAGGCATCACCACACTCAGCAGTCAATGGTGTGTTGGTCTCACTCGCGACATCACCCATCTCTTTGCCCTCCATACAGGCAGCGACAAGGCACTTACTCCTCCCTCAACTGCCCCGCTCCTCTCACTCTGCTATGCAGTACAACATCACCCTTCACTTCACACCCCAAACCAACATGTGCATCCTCATCCCCCTGGTTCAACAATGATCCCAGAAACACCCTATGCTTGGCCAAACCCACCTGTATCCCGCCCTGGCGTGACCCTCAATGTTGATGATGACCCCCTTGCTGCAGAGGGTAAATGGAGACGAAAGCCTGCTGTAGATGCAGGCACAGAGGTGGGAGACACTACAAACCCCTCTATTGAAGGTGAACATGTCCACGTTTGGGCTGGTCAACGTGTTCTTCTGTCTCCCTCACTAGAATTGGCAGGCGGCTCATGATGCGCAATTGAAGCATGTATCCAGCGTGCCAATGGTGTCATTGTGCCCACCCCTGAGGATGCAGACAAGAATTTTGAAGAAAAGGTTGTTGATGAAGCTGACGTGCTCATTGCACAATGGGGAAGTGGCAAATCATGTTTCAAGGTATCCATCCACTTCTAGGTGATCATGCCCCACTCTCATACGCATGTTCCTTTTCATTGGGACCCCTAGTTGGCTGTTTAGCTTTGAATCTAGTGGCACGCTCCACTCGACTCACTGCTCTGATATCCTACTCCAAGGGCAGGCATCCCCAATCACATTGATTGTGTTCACAACACTTCAAAAATTGTCAATCTTAGCCCTTGGTCCTGACTGTTGCATTTTTCAGGAGATTTCGATTACCAGTTACACCAGTGCAGTGTGTGATTATCTTAAATGTTTCATTATGCTCATTGGCACAGGGGTCTGTTGGCAAATCTTCGGCTGGAAGTATGGGAAGGTGAACCATTTGAGGAGACCTGTCTGGAGTAGGTGTTGGGGGATGCCAGAATGCATTCATAGAACTGCGAAAAACACTGAATGATGAGAAGAACAATGTGAGTGGGATGCAGTGGAGGAGTGGCCTGAGTACAAGTCCCCATAGGAGGAAAATGAAACAGCAGACGATGGGGACTAGGATGCCGAGTCCATGCTCATGCAGTGGTGTTTGCCCATCCTGTGCTCATTGTTGGTGGTAATCTCTGTCTCCAAGGCCCTGACTCCTAAGAACGGAAGTGCACTGGGTGGGGTTTGAAGTCAGGGATGATATGGACCGGGGAATGGATTGTAGACGTTCGAGTAGTTTGACTGATTGCTATAACCAGCACTCTGCATGGCAGGCCTGAGTTCTCCCAGCAGCTCAGACAATGTGCTCTGAGTGACTGAGTCATCGGTTCTTCATTGTATTCATAAGTGGGTTGGGTAGTCAAGTCAGTTGGGGAACGTTCTACAGTCGGTGAAGTCCGGCAACTGCCATCTGGGCTCACAGAAGGAGCTTCAGACGAGTCCGGGCGGGTGTGGAGAGCATCATGGCACAAGCGTTTGCGAATTACAGTAGACTTTCATAATGTATGATCTCGAGATAACATGTGCAGTAGTATGGTATGGAAGCCAGGAGCACCATGCTCATGTGACCACTACAAATGGCATTCTAGGTTGGTCACGCATGACCTTCCTAGAATAGAGTTCATGCATGAGTAAGTGAAGCAGTGTGGCTCTTTGCCTCTCACCACGACGCTGCCTAGCTGCAACAGCTGCAGCTCTCAGCTGAGGACTTGGAGCATCCTAGCTCCTGCATTGTGCCGTCTTTCACACCCACCCACCACTCCCTCTTCAGGTCTGCTGTCTGACAGAACATCTTGAGAGATATCCCATCATCTGTCACACCACTCAATATTGGCCTCATCTCTGACCTGTTCGGTGCCCATACCACCCTCGACTGTAGCAATTGTTGTTCATGGACTACAGTTTGAATGCTACTAATGGATTGTCGCACCAGTGCCAGATTCTCTGGTGCAGAGATGAAGGTCAGTATATATATATATATAGGCACCAAGGACCTGCCCCTGTTGAGTGGGAGGCTGAGATGCCAGAGTGTCAATATGACGAACATTTGAGGCGCAACATCGAGCATTGGGTCATGGCACACATCATTCCCATGAGTCCTGAGTTGTGAAATAAGTTTGCATTTACTCAAGTAGTTTCAGTGCTATATCTCATTATCTGACACCCCCGTGACATCTAACACCTTGTTGGATAGCAAGCCTGTTACATTTACACCTGCCTCTGGCGGGGAGGGCTTGCCCGATTGGTCAAGGGTTACCCTTGAAGGTGGTATTCATATCATTGAGATGAAGGAGGTAAGGATGGTGGGTTGTAGGTTGTGGTCAGTGAACTAGTGTTTTCACAGGGGGAAAATGATGTAATATACATGATCGATGGGACCATCAACCCCAAACATATTAGATCTTGTAGGGTATACGATTGTCACGTAACATCACAACAGCTGTGATGAATCAATCACAATGGCTTCTGCATTACCATCTGGAAACCATGCTGGAGCCAATGCTGTGAAGGGTCTAATGACAGAATTCTCGAAGCCACAATTCAGATCAATCAAAGTTCCTAGAAGTGTCCTTCATATTGACCTGTTGACCAACAACTTCAGTGAATGGAAGAGCACAAGAGGCTGGGTACTATGGACTCACAGCGTACGTCTCCGTCATCCAATAGAGTGTGCCTCTTGCATGAATGTGGCATATGTGATGTCGTGAAGACTGAGAGTTCCATGCAGGCGTCATTCAACTACTGCTCATGTAGCTGACACCCATGTACAAGACTGTCAATTCAGCAGGTTATGGATTACCTGGATGGTCCACTCTGACCTCCCTCACTGGCAACCAGTCCCAATTGGTTGAAACTATCTGTCTTGATAATCTCAGTGGGTGAGTAATATACGACTGTGAGAGTCTCATGTTGAGGATGATTTTGCAGTGCAAGGCTGGGAGTGACACAACATTCACACCTGAGGTGTACACATGGTTGGTTGTGGTTCGTTGTCATGGCAATGGAGCAAATCCAATGGCAATGAACCATATGTTCCAAATATGATCCCCGGCAGGACACAGTTGCTCCTGTCTGTGGTGTCGATATAGCAAAACACACAGCCCATCAGCAGACAGTGCAAGTCCATGAGACCAATCCCTGGGAACCACTGCCTATGGGGAGCCATTACTCGTGAGTGCCCAAAATATATTGAACCTCATTGGACCCATCCGACAAACTTGTGGGATGAACTTACCATTGATGAAATCGTTTTGTACAGCATGGGAGTGTCCATCATGATGCTAGTGGCATGCGATGCTCAGATGGTATTTGAATCCATGGGTCGTGACTTGTATAAAGTGACTGTGGTCTGCATTCTCAACGCCATTCAAGTCTGTTCCTACAAGCTAAAGCACAGTACTAAAGTGACCACGAGTCATGGAATCCTCCCACCCCTTCATCCCGATTTGTTGTAGCTATCCAAAAGATTCTCTGTCCATGAAGAGCTTTGTAAGTTAGATCATGAACATTCGCAATGCAACAATTATTTGATGTCCTTCCCAGGTGGCAGTTCTGTGGTATGGGCCTGGTTTGTTTATGCTCACTACTAGTATGAGCTTTTCCCTGACACTTGACAACAGGGCATTAGATATGATTCATGAAGCTTTAACTGTTGCTGGTAGTTTGTGTTTCAACATGTGGAATTCATTCTCGTTCAATTTAAGTCTCACATAGTGTACAAATACCTCTTCACTGGCTTAGTGGACCCATCGGCCATATTAGACGAGAACCCATGAGCCATTGCCTTTATAAAAAGTTTCTTAACATCCTGACATTCTTTCAGAGAATTTGCTGTGTGTTCCACCACTGCCATCCTTGGAATGATACTGACCATCAGCAGTTACAGATACTCTCAGAGGTGCCTGTTTATATCATGCACTTGAAACAATAAGACTGATATCGCTCAAACTCTGGCTGGAATCCCTGTTCAGGCATTCTTTGTCTACTGAATATACATTTGTATGTATGGACATTCTGTTCTCTCTCTTCTACTCATGGTCATCCAGCCAGCGGGAAGAATATTCTGGCACCACTCTTATGGGTAGGGAGTTTATAGTACTTGTAGTGATCTCTGGTGTCACTCAAACATGTTACTTATGTTATCCAAGCAATCTACCAGATTGGTATGGTTCTTCACACTTTCCAGGCACTTGAGCCTAACAGGATTCTCTGTGGATCACAGTGGCTGCCTTCCGTAAGCTGCCACTGGTTGGATTTGTGCTAGCAAACATTGATTGCTGCAATTATAGTTTACATAGCGAAAGCTTTTTACAGTGTGAATGGGTTTGTTTCCTTTCCAGACTGCAATAGGTGCATATGTATTCACTGTTCACTTCCAGGAAGTCGAATGCCGCTGGAGCATTTGTGCTCACTGACACGTTCTTCATGGTGGGTATATAGTTTATGATCTAAAGTAAAGCCACTCAGCATGAGGTGGACAGAATCTAACCATCTCAGTCCTATCTCTTGATATTGTGGTGGACATTTTGATCACAGTTTCCATGATGGCCTTACTTCTCCGCTTGCGGAACACAACTGGATTTGCAAAGTAAGTATATACTCATACTCTCCAAGGAAACCCATCTGAATTTGTCTATAAGTACAGTACACATCTTACAGCGCCTCATTGTATTTGCAGTGAATACAGGTATTTGGACAGCCATGTTTTCTGCCCTGACCCTCAGCTTCGTGTGTATTGTTCATCACTCTCACCATGTCAGCATTTCCTTCAAGCCTGACTCAAATGTCTTAGATCTGCATCTTTCCGTCGACAGTACTCTACGCATTGTTTGGTATCTAACTTAGCTCGCTTTACTGCAACACACTCCTCACCAACTTGAATGCTAGATACATTCAGGCTGGAGGGACTATGCCAGCATCTAACAACACCGCAAAACAGAGCGAGATGTTGTTTATTTCCCCTACACAACTGGTGAGTTTTCATGATCCAAGTGGGATGAACTGCCACAAACCTGAATGACCATTTCACTTTGTAGAAGACCACAGAGGTGGTGGCATATATAGATGCAGCTTGG
The DNA here is from genome assembly GCA_038088815.1 of Boletus nobilissimus. Classification (NCBI taxonomy): domain Eukaryota; kingdom Fungi; phylum Basidiomycota; class Agaricomycetes; order Boletales; family Boletaceae; genus Boletus; species Boletus nobilissimus. The sequence continues at coordinate 35,450 of JBBPJO010000048.1, read as the reverse complement.
TTCACGACAGCGGAGAACAGTGTATGAGCTCAAGCTGGATGCGCCATGGAGACCATGGCAGTCCTCGTTCACCTGTGTACTTCTTCCTTGCCATTAATTCCTCTAGTACCATCATACTGTCTCTCACACATATCAACTAGTAGTACCACTCTCATAATACACCTGTGCTATCTGCAGCTCCATGTACACATCTAGAGTCAATATCTATCAAAACAAGAAGTCCATATTTGCATTTACTATATTGATGGACGCAAGTTTGAAGGGCCAGAAAGTTCATGGTAAGGAGCTGAAGCACTGATGGCACGTCATGCATACATGTTTCGGTGGTGTGGTGTACACACCTATACCCGTCAGGCTTGGGCCATTGGTCTCCTGAGTCCTGACCTGTTAAAGTCACAAATTGACGCACTTCAACCACAGTCCCTGACTCCCACAGAGTGGGGGAGGGGTTTTGTTAGCCAGAATTGTTCCGCTCTCTGCAAAACAACCTGTGGCAAAAAACTGTGTAATACTATATAGTTTCATGTGAACGTGAACATGAGCATGACTCGTCCTTTTTTCATAGTCTGTTCACTTCAACTGAAAACTTGAGCTCATTCCCAATCCTAAAGCCCATGTGAGTCCTTTTACCCCCATTCCTGTTGTTCCTGTTCATTCATCTATCACTCATCATTTGCAGGTTTGTTGACAAGGCCATTTGTGTCATACCGCATGTCATCAATGACTGCCTTAGTCCCCCAGATGAGTCCCATGATATTAAAGGTTATCCAATTTTCTGTGATCCTATGTACTGCCTGAACAAAAACCACAAATGTTTCGAGACTCCCAAAAATTTCTATATATGGTTGAACACTGCACTTAAAAACCATACCTCCCATTGCTTCCAATGTGAAACCCTGTATGTCGGCTCTGTTGCATATGACGGACTAAATTTTACTATTCAACTCGTGTCTCCCTTGTCAAGTGTACTCAGTACTTTTCTCATGCTGAATACACACACTTTTTGCCCACAAATTCCTCCTTCTGTGAATGTTCCTGATCACTTGTTGACTTTCCCTGAATGAGCACAATCTGGACTCTCTTTATATCAATGTAATATACATGGCTGCTTCATCCCTCCTGTATGTTTTCCTTTGAAAGGGCTCATTGAAGAAATCATGCATGCAGGTTCTTCTAAGCAATTTCACAAAGCAGTGTGCCGCTCTTGGCAATTCAACTTTCGATTCTCTCCAGCAAAAGCTTAAAGATGTCCCTTTACCCAATGGCTCCCAACACTGCCTCCTTAGCTTGACATTGGCCTTTTTCAAGTGCTGTTATGGTCCCGTCATTGCAGCCATCCTGTGAAGACTGCCACTGTCTATGCAGCTGATGATGCAACACTTTGTCTACTTCCCTGGACATGTGCTCCATTTGATCATCTAACTAATACTCTCCGTGATGTCCCATTAGATGTCCTTGCTCAGTGCATCTATGCTCTCACCTCCAACTGACCTGCGCTCAATGGCAGATCATGGCGAAAGACTTGTTCTGGCCTAGTTAAACATGTTCTTGATCCTGCACAATGCCTCTGTTGTATGGGTAATGAATTTATTTGTAACCTTATTGTTACTTACTTCCCTTTTGATTACAACTCAACCCCCTCAGATGAAGAAAAGATTATTCAAATCCTTTGTCATGAATACAACACTGACATCATTAACAGACTTGCCTGTGTAAGTGCTTCAGAGCCTAAATTGGTCAAGTCTGCAAATGCAGGACATGAAAAGATATTAGCAAGGGTAGGGGAGAGAATAAAAGAGCAGGCTACCTATGAACACGAATGGCCAACTGTTATTCTGAAGCAAACCGTCCTCGCTTGTCTAAACTGCTATCATGAGGGACTAAGTGGTTGGAACCTCCTGTATGTGCTGTCTGCACCCAATATTGTGCCAATGCAGAAGATTTTGACGCTCTTTCCAAGTCTGATATAGATCTGAATTGTTTGTTGGTGACTGTAACGCACAGCATAGCGTGCTGCGATACTAAGATACTAAGCTCAAACGAGGACAGAGAAAAGAGCGAGGATTTGAGTGAAGTTTGTAGTCTGAGTGCCAAGCTTCGAGATGATGCGAAGCTTAAGCAGTCTCACCTATTCAGGTACAAACTAAGCGCTCTCTGAACTCGGTGGTTACTAGAAACAATGCTGGTATTGCGTAGAACTAGCTTAGGGAAAATACAGGAGGGTAAGAGAGCGCCCTTATATATGGTAGGCCCCTTCTAAATAAGGAAATGGTGCACAGCACCTCTAGTCATAATGAGTCACAAATGTATGACTTGATGCGCAGCATAAGAGTCAGTACAAGTCATGAAGAGTCATGACAAGTCAGAAATATCAAGGCTATGCCACAGGTGGTGAAGTCCGAATAAGGTGACTGTGGCAGAATGGAAAGGAAGTCGAAGATAGGTATACATATGTTAGGACCTTGCTATCCCAACGACCCAAGATATCGTTCTCGCACTAAGGTCTCGACGAGACAAGGAGATGGAGAGGAGAAATAGGAATATCAAGACTGGGAAACCAGTCGTGTATCTACAACAGTATATATACACAGGCGAGAGAATGGAATACAGACATGACTAATCGAACGGACCAACCAGGATGATTCGGAATCGGAATGATGGAAAAGACAGAAGAGATAAATTCTAACACCATCCCCCGTTTAAGGGTCGACGTCCCGGCGACCTAAGACATGGGCATGGCAGCGATGCGGCGCAATTCCGCTAACTCCGCACGTTGACGAGCACACTTCACAGCGCGCTTACTCTGTGGGGCCAGAGGAACATTGGCGACTGGCGGAGGCAACGTAGGCGGGGTGGCGTTATTCGCCAAATCGTTTGGGCTGTGCGTAGGGGGTTGAGGTTTAATGGTCGTTCGTGCTACATCCAGTTGTGACGTGTCGAAAAGGTGTTCAGGGAGGAGGACTTGTAGAACAGGTGATGCGGCACGGGAAGTGGTAGGCGATGGTGGGGGTGAGATAATCCATTCATGACCGTTTTCATCATACCAATAAATGTCGCCATATGTGCCGAGTTCGTAGTGGTTGCCATATTGATCGAACACCGGAATGCCACATTGGAGGAGTCGTTTAAGTTCTGGGTAAGAGAAGTCTTCCGGGAGCATAGTAACTGCACTGTCTTCGACAGGGGGTTGTTCAAAAACAGCCGGAAATGATGTCGGAGGCAGGGACGTGGATTGCATCGAAGGGGCGGGGGAAGGTGGATGAGATGCAACACAGCCGTCGTCGAGGACAGGAGTAGATGGCATTGTAGAGGACACTGGAGATGATGGCAGAAGTGGAGACGTGGAGCGTGCCATTAAAGGAGACAATGGACAAGGTGGAGACGCGGAACGCGCAGTGAGCGGAGACGATGGACGAGGTGTAGCATAGCCATCACTCGGGATGGGTGTGGAAGGCGTCTCAGAGGGAACCGGAGATGAGACCAGAGATGATGGTTGATTGTGGAGCATCCGAGTCAATTGGCCAATGTCCATGGGGACACCTTGGCCTCCGAATGTTCCTGGAGCGTTAGGGCCAATATCAGGTCCAAGCGATAGTTGTTCCATGCGCGGCATCAAGTCCACAATGGGACCATCCTCCTGCGAAGCCTCAAGACTCTGTAAGAGGCCAGTATGGTTGGAGGTTATCTCAACCGGTGCAGGATTGGGGTCGAACGTAGGCCACAACGTGACTGGGAGTTGCGCGGGAGTGGGCGCAGGGGTGTTTGGTAAATGGGCCAGTGGACGAATTGGAGAGTCAAAACGATAGGCCCCACCAATGGGAGCATGCGACGGAGGGCGGACTGAACCGACACGAGGTCCTCGAGCACAGTTTGCGTACCGTGGCGCACAGTGACTACATTGAGCGATAAAACGCTCGACGTCCTTCCGCAGACGCGGCCAGTAATACGTTTTCCTAACGAAATCACAGGTTACCTTAACACTATGATGCCTTTCTTTGCTTTCGTGAGCAGACTTGATTATACAATCTTGGAGTGTCTGAATGTGTGGGACATATAAAACATCGTCCCAGTGGATGAGGCCGTTTATCTTCGACCAATGGGGTTTATCGAGGATTAGTCCCTTACTGGTGAAGGTCTCGAGCTTGTCCTGATTTGCCTTGATGTTGTCTAAGATCGATGGCATGGACGTACTAGTAGAAGCGGAACTGTCCACGGCAGGAATCGAAGTTCGCTTCGAAGGACTGGAGGGGTGTACAGCAGCCTCGTTACCCATTTTCTTAGCCTCATCGGTTGTTGACACAGCCGGTGGTGACTTGGCGGATGGCGTCTTGCCCTTGCCTTTCGTGATAACACAAATATTGACATCGCCAACATCGATGTTGACTTCATCATCGTCATCCGGCTCAGGAGGTGCGTCAGTGTGGTATTGGATGTTAGCGTAGAGACGCTTGGGAATGTTGAGGACAGGTGGCGCTCGTACTCTGACCTGCGTTTTGGGTGACTTTCATACTCGATAACCCAGAGCATGAATTCAGCAACCCATTTCGTGACAGCGTCTTTCATGACGATAGTAGTAGTAAGGATAGAAGAGGGAAGGTGGTACCCGTCGTATTCGTAATGAAATTGCCAGCCGAATGTGAGAGAAGGCTGCGCGTTGCTTGCGGCTCGAAACCCGAAGTGGGTTGCACCACGAAGCTGAATGCGGGAAGGGGGTTGGAATTGGAGCAAATGCCCCACAATGACGACAAGGGATACGCTCAAGAAGCGTGTGGCGAGTGTAGAGAGTCTTGAGGGTGACTTGGACAGTGGGCGGGAAACTTGTGGAGTGTAGGTGGGGCACCATGTGAGATAGAAATAGACAGGAATCAGGAGATGTATCTGGTATAATGGAGGACAACTCCATTACAAATACAATCGCGTATGGTGAAGAGAATGAGACTTGAAGTTGAGTGAACAAAAGAACAAGTGAAGGAGTGTGCCCCCTCAGTAAACCATAACAGTGACAGCCTGAGATGAGTGTATTGTTTGAAAGTGTGTCATCCAGTTATTGTCCACCTGGTTCTCTTTCATGAATCCTGTCTTAGATGGGCTCATGCTTGAATGACAAGGGGTTGTTCATGATGATCAAGATGCAGCGATGATCAAAATATGTTCTGAATGTCTTCATGCACTGTCGAAAAAGCATGTTTGTGTTTTGCTCTCACAAACAGTCTGTACCATGGGAAACTGCCTACTTACTTCCATGATCTGGCATGGGTGGAAGAGAAAATATGTGCCATATATTGTACTACTGTGCATGTCACTCGCCTCTTTCAGTCCTCTGACCCTTCACTGCCCAAAGTCTCCCATGGCAATCCATGTGCTCACAATATGAATGTAATATCCACAGCATCAGTTTTACCTCGCACTCCAGCTAATGTGATGGGATTTTTGAGTGTAGTGTTTGTGGGCCCACATAAGTTCAATCTGAACACACTAAGAACAATGTTTCAGGTGCAAAAGGCCAAGGTCTGGGCCTTTTTACTTTGGCTCAAAAATTATAATCGCCTATATGCTGACATGGCTATTGACCCTGAGGTACTGCGCACCGGGGGTTAGGGGTCAGAAGGTTCTGTCCTTGGTGACAAGGTGCAGAGATCTGGCCACAGTTAGGACCCGGAGTTCTTTTGCACACGCCGAGAATGCATTTTTGCAGTGGGCCAGACTGTGAGTCATGTTGGATCAAAAGAGTGCAGGTATGTACAGCCATGCTGGTGACTATAGGAATATATTTACGTGCAGGTTAGCTGGTGATTGATGGCTCAGGCTTTATCCCTGTTCTTGCGCTATATACATGACCCTCATGATTACTAGTGAAGGGAGCTCTAGTAGGTGATTTGCATGCACCTTCTCTCTTTCTTGTTTCCAAGCCATTGCCACTCTTCCTTTCCAGTCCAGTGGTCTCTTATACCACCTAGTACTGCGACATCTCTGCATTACCTGCCATCCCAGCATACCACATCATTGCAATGGACTTCCTGAGGCAAGTGGTATTTTTGTCCCCCATAGCATCGATCATGAGGCTCAGTGGTTCAGAATCTGCATTGACTGAGTCAAGCAATACTGCAGCAGCAAGTCTACAGAAGGGATTGGCGCTCCAGCCCTGGTGCTGGTAGGTACAGGGGCTCGCAACCTTCTCCACATGGCTGCATGGCCTGGGTCGGAGCACCTGATCATTCCCAACACTCTTCACACCACCCACTTCTCTCACCGCAGCTTTGACAGATGTTATGTCATGTGACACATATCAGCCGCCATTCTGTAGAGTGGCATTCATTTCCTGCCCACCAGTGCCACTCAGCGCACGACATCCACTCCTCAAAAATGCCATTGCTCTACCATGGCGCCTTACACCACCCATGCAAAGTATAGTGTCAAAGAGATGACTCAAATGGGGAAGGAAATGCGAGATTACATGGTTGGTCCTATGCATGCTCGGTGGTTTCTCGATGAGTTCTTTCCCAAAGAGAAACTAGAAGCATACGTCGAGACACCCTTCATGCCGGGGACCTTCAAGAACATGGTGGCATGCAGAAACGAAAACTTAGCATATAAGCCCTTCGTGAGTGAGCTGACTAGTTCTCTGTGTTGCATGACTCATTCATCACGGACAGGTCAACTTGGCTGAAAAATTGGCTCCTAAACTAGCGTTCATTGATAGCTCCAGTCATTCAGATAGTTCCCATTGAACCGATTTCGGCTTCGACCTCAAGCCAGATGTCTGCGTTTACAGCAAAGGTGTGGGCACCATTCGATCAGGCCCCACAGATGTGTCCAATGTTGAGATTATCATTGAGTTCAAGTGAAACAAGGGTGATGATCTGTTTTGCCACCCGCAGAAGAACAAGGAGGGTATGCAACATACAAAATTTTTGCATGAATCCAAAGCAGCCCTCGACACCCTAGGCCAAATCATAGTGTATGCATCTGCTCAGCTTGGTTTACAATTCTGTATGCACTGCTACTCCATCCTCGTTGTCCGTGACACTGCCCGGATTTTACGGTGGGATCGCTCCAGCACTATAGTCACGATGCCCATCACATACAACACAGATGGGGAGCTTGGAGAATTCCTACGTCGGTTCTCCAAAGCATCACCCACCATGAGAGGAGTTGACAAGACAGCCACTATCCCCCCTCTCAGTGATGCTTTGGAAGCTCGAAAATGCTTGAACTTGGCTGATAGCGTTCCGATGTTCCAAAGAGAGGTGCACAGCCTCTCTTCTAATGGAAACCTCTGAGTCATTGTCCCAGCATGCATCGCACAGCCTTACAGCCCCCCTGGACATGCCACTTGCAGCTTCGTTGCCTATGACCCAGAAAGGAAGAAGGATTTTTTTCTGAAGGATACATGGTGAGTGGTCGCGGTTGGCATCAAGCAGGAGGGTGAGATCTACAAGCTGCTGCATGCAAGGCAGGTTCAAAACATACCCCAGTGCATTGCAGCTGGCGATGTTTCGACTGACTTGTACCATGTGACAAAGACACAGGAATATGTAGCCAAAAGCTGGGCATGCCCTTCATCCAGCAGCTCAGAAACCACCAGGCTTAACTTGTACCATCATTACCAACTGGTGTTAGACAATGTTGGAGCGAAGCTGATGGAATTCAGGAGTTCATGCGAGCTAGTCCAAGCAGTAAGCAATGCTCTTGTTGAAGAGTTGTATGCCAAGAATGGGATGCGAGCGACGCGGGATGGAGCAGCAGATGTTATTCATGATAACAGACAATGTATAGTAGGGCAAGTGGCTATGAGATAATCTAGGTACTGTACAGTTCTTAGGTAAGCGGTAACATAGTGAATGATTCTACTCTAACACACCCCCTGAATCATGAATGAGACTGAGCAAATAAAAGGAATAGCAAACGAATAATGTACATATACCCCCTGAAGGTCCAAGAAATTACCATGCAGAGTTGGGTTCCTCCTCGACGAGGTTAGCATGCTCCTTCTCTGTGCAGTCCTTAGCATAGTGACCCTTTTTCCCACACTTGAAGCAAGTAATGTTGGCTCTAGAACGAGCGGTGAAAGCAGCATCAGAGGCATCAGATTCACCCTTGATAGTAAGTGATGCTTTGTAATTGTCGAGCTGTTTTTGGCTGAGGTGACGCTCCTCCTCATTGAGCAAATAGGAGATTGCAAGTTCGAGTGTAAGATCATTGGGTTTGACAGTATCGAGAGCGACGACAACAGTGTCATATGTTGATCAAGCACCATGTAGTAGCTCTCAATGCTACTTATATCACTTACTAGTAGTAGTGTAGTTTACCTTATATGGAAATAGTCACACACTCCATGTAGTATATAAGTTAGAACTCAGTCATCTGAGTTCGAATAACATCTTGTGTTCTTACCACAACCATCGCTTGCAGCAACACCTCTAACCCTTGGTGAGTATCAGGTATTCCTCTACCATATACCTGTTGCTTCAACATCATACTTGGAGGGGAGACCAGAGGTGAGGATGACAATGGTGAGGAGATCCAGAAGCTCAATTCTGATGTCCTTCATGAGATATGCCTGTGCCTTTATGTTGCCAATCCACAATGTGATGGACTGTTCTGGGCGTTTCTCCATGTGTGAGAACTTTCACATAGCGGCGAGTTGGGTTGAGAGGCCATGGGCGTGATGGACACTGGCTAGTGTATTCCAGATGGCACGTGGATCATCGCCTTGAACATGAATGATTTGGCTGTCATCAATGTACAGCGTGATTTCGGCAGCAGTTTTAAGTTGGCATGACACGAAATTGTCAATCTTCGTCAGAGAAGCCTTAGTCGGGTTGGGCGGTGACTCTTTTCCCGAGACAATGCCCCAGAGATCACTGCGGATGAGGAGCACACACATATGAATGTGCCAGGTGAGGTAGTTCGTCTCATTGAGACACGGCATGACAGCAGTGTTCAGGATAGACGACATGGTGATGACGAAGTAAAGAGTGTCAAAAGAAAGAGTGTCAAAAGAGAGGCAGAAGATGGATATATGCGGGTCGGAGCACCTACTCCGGGTTCGAGAAATGATCTGTGAAATGATCCACAACACCTGCAACACGGCCTGTCAGTCAACAGCATGTTTCGTGTGGTTGCAGTGCCTGCGACGCAGCCCATCGGTCGTCAGCACACTTGCACAGCCCATCGTGCGGTTACCGAATTGATGTACCCCGGTAACACAAGGGTAGGTCCGTTATGTTGAAGAGTTGTATGCCAAGAATGGGACATGAGTGACACGGGATGGAGCAGCAGATGTTATTCATGATAACGGACGATGTACAGTAGGACAAGTGGCTACGAGATAATCTAGGTACTGTACAGTTCTTAGGTAAGCAGTAATGTAGTGAATGATTCTACTCTAACAGCTCTGGACGGTGAGGACTTTGCTGGTGGTGAACGTCCAGCCTGCTGTACTAACACAATCTTCTTTAGCACATGAGGACACTGTCAAGAAGTCATGTGTCTTGCACCAGGACATCAGCCCCAGAAATATTGTTATAGTGAATGGCCGTGGGATGCTCATCGACTGGGACCTTTGCAAGCTCATTTCTAGCGAAGATGGCAGCAGTCCATGGCAGTCGACACACACAGTACACCTGTCACATTTTTTAACGCTACTCTATTTTTAATTCTTCCACAGCAGGGCACTTGGCAATTCATGTCTGGTGCACTTGTATACTTTGGCGATGCACAGCATACCATTGAGGACGACCTGGAGTTGATTCTGTATGTTCTCTTGTGGGTGGCCATAATGTACTCGCCTTCCACTCTCACGCCAGAAAAACACACGGTTTTCATCAACCAAACTTTTGACCCACAGCTGATTGGACATTGTGGAGGGGCCACTAAGATAATGTTCTTAAAGTACCCCCATACCCTCTGCACTGTGCATTTCACAGACAACACAGGGGAGGTCAACTGTTACGGTTTACTGAGGGGGTACACTTTTTCACTTGTTCTTTCATTCTCTCAACTCCTAGTCTCATTCTCTCTCCGTGTGCGGTTGTATTCGTGATGGAGTCATCCTCCATTATACCAGATCCATCTCTCAATTCCTTTCTGTTTCTGTCTTACACAGCACCCCGCCTATACCTACATTTAGACTTCCTTCCTGATCTGCCGCAGTCATCTCATTCAGACTTCACCGCCTGCAACATAGCCTTGTTCTTTGACTCATCATGACTCTTCATGACTCATACTGACTCTTATGCTGCGCATCGAGTCATACATTTTGTGACTCATTACAACTAGAGGTGCTGTGCACCATTTCTTTATTTAGAAGGGGCCTACCATATATAAGGGTGTCCTCTTGCCCTCCTGTATTTTTCCTAAGCTAGTTCTATGCAATATCAGCATTATTTCTAGTGACCTCTGAGTTCAGTGAGCACTTAGTCTGTACCTGAATAGGATAGACCGCCTAGGCTTCACATTGCCTTGAAGCTTGGCACTCTGACTACAAACTTCACTCGTACCCTTGCTCTTTTCTTCATCCTCGCTTGAGCTTAGTGTCTTAGTATCACAGCATGCTATGCTGTGCGTTACATCAACCGGGAGGCACTTAAAGGCCTTTGCATGGGCCTTACAACAGAGCTCACTCCCCGGTACAGCAGCACCATCGAGGACAATTGGAGGTTGTGCACCTCTGGACCAAAGCCAACACACGACATGTTGTCGCTCTTATTTAGCACTGCACTCAAGATGAAGGGTTGGCCCAATGGTGATAGGTTGAGTTTACAGAAGCTCAAGCTCAGTACAGAGGATGGGCACTCTGCCCGTTACCGTGTGACGAAAACAGGCTGGGAGATGGAGGTGGTGGATTGTCCAAAGTCCATGAAGAGGCAGCGGATTGATGGCAATGGTGATTCCTTGGGCGATATCACTGGAGAACAGGTGAACACCAGCGAGGATGAGGGGGACTTGGAGGGGGAGCATTTGGATTCAGAGTGGGAGGGCCTGGATGTGTATGATTATGTAACAGTGCCTGACAGTTATTGCAGCTAAACCAAAAATGTTAGACCGCTTTTGCCTATGTTCCTCTTGCATTTGAGTTTACCTGTATTTACGACATTCCCAAATTTGGCCAGCATAGCATAGAACCCTGACCATGACAGGCTAATGAAACTTTGAATGGATCTTAGCCATCGCAGGTGCCAGTGGTACCGCTCATCCTATCATGTCAGCAGCCATGCCTTTGGCTTCACAAGCTTCTCAGGCTCATAAGTTACTGCCAAAAGGCTAACTGGCCTCTGACCAAGATTCCCAGCAATGGCTGCTCGTCATGACACCACTCAGCTTGCTCAGACCCATGCTATTCGCAATACAGACACTGCTGCCACTGTAAAATCGCCTCAAACAGGTGAGTAATGTTGTTTTTATGACCATCATTCATTGACATATATTTTCTAGTTACAGAACAACTTGGGTATGTTGCAATACCATGGACACATGCACATGACAAGCCTGACTGTCATAGTTATCCACCTAGATTATTCAGTTCTGCAGAATACTGCCATTGTGGGAGTAGTAGTCATACTCGAGTTCAAGCCCAACCTCATCTTCACCGGAAAGGGAATCTCAGGTTGGTCCAGTCCTGCGATAATCACGAGCTGCACCTTAGCCATGACATATTACAGACATGTCTTTGAGCAGGCCAACATCTCGGCTATTCGACGCACCCGCAAGTCCAATAACAACTGTATCACACTTGTTGTTGGTGCTACCATCATGAACTGAGTTGAAGATCTTTGGAAATCCGATATGGGGACTGAATGTGGACTATTCCACACAGAAAAATTAGGAGATGAGTGTGTATCTCTCATCCCTCCAACATTGTTCAAGAGCTGATAACCACTCTCCAATCTAGATGCTTCATCTTCCTGATTACATGCACTAAACCCAAGGCATGCACGATTCTTCTCTGCAGTCCCTCACAGGATATCCTTAATGAAATAGACCACAACCTTGCCAATGTCCTCTCTGTCACACGCAATGTATACTTCAACCCTGTTCTTGCACCCGGCAGCGGTGTGACGGAAAAGGCTATAAGTGTAGGACTGCACACAAAAGTGCAAAGCATGACAGGTGTTGGGGGCTGGCCATTCAGAGCTGTCGCAGATGCAACGGAGGTCATTCCCTGAATGCTTGTGCAGAACAGCAGGGGGGATGTGATCCAAGTGTTGATGGAGCTGCTAGCAAAGCATGTGAACAGAGAGCACTCGTGGGGCATGGATGGTGAGATGGGCAAGATTATGGATATGAAATTATATAGAGCGTGAGCGTCAAGGTGCGTCAAGGTGTGACCAGGCTGTTGTCATCCTTTTTGAAAGCCTATTTAGATCCAGATCCTTAAGACCACCATTGAGGTTGGTGACTCTCCAATTGCTGACTACAATTGACTAACACCTTCATCTTCAGGCAGCACACATGCTGCTCTGCATTGACACTGTCATACAGGCTACATGCAAAGAAGAAGAATGATAGGTTCCTGCACCAGAAGAGATGGCTGAATCAAAGCACTCCAGACACAATCAATGCTGTACATGGTAGACAATGAATCCATGGCCATTACGATGCAGCTACCTACCCAACGAGGATTTACAGTAATAAACACCAACAACTCAGTACATGTTCAACAGCAACTTTGGGATCAGCACTTGATGAAATTACCAATGATCATGCTCAGAATCCCCCACTTGTCCTGCCTGACAGTGAAACAGCAGTTGATGAAATACTTGAAGTGTCCTCGGCCCCAGGGTCCTTCTGGTCTGATGAGGCATTGACCAGGGGTTTATAGTACACAAGAAGTAAGGACAGCTTTCTGTGTGGAATCGAAGGTGATGTGGCCATATTTCTGCTGAAGTGAGATGTATGCCCAATGTGCTGGTAATAGTGAGACATGTCATGCATCATATACCTGTAAATGCCAACCAACTCACTGAACTTCCGGTATGCCTATTCGTCACCAAAGACACACTGGTAACCAAAGCAACTCAAAGGCTTCCTCGGCAAAGACCAGGTCCCATGGAAAAACAGTTGAAAAGAGGATTAGGCCATGGCCAGAGTCTGTCGAACAGTTGCACATCAAAACACAGAACCATATAGTTGAGTAGCATATTTTTTGATGATAGAAGAAGAGATGGTCTCCAGCGGAAATGTCTTTCACAAAAAGATGTATCTGTGGTCTCTTTGGTGCAACAAACCGTGAGTCCTTGACTGTAGGTGTATAAATGTTGAGCTCACTATTCTTGTTTTGGTGGGGCAAAGTTCATCCGGGATGCCCTTACAGTCCATCATTAATGCAATGTCTTCCTCTGCACACCCAAAGCGCCCTATGGGTGCCAATCAGCAAGCGTGAAGAAACAGGTAGATGGTCAAGATACCTATTAAAAGGTGCCACAAATCCCTGGCAGCATGATAGAGTCTAGAGAAACCTTTTACCCCACTGTGTTGAACAGCAATCAAAAGCCCTTTCTTCTTGCTGTGAGCTGGGCAATTAGTGATTGAATCAGAATAAACATGTGACATAGGACTGATCGATTCCACGAATGGGCATGAGGGTGCCATGACGATTATCTCTTGTTGTAATTTGGTTGATAAGTTGAAAGGCCACGAATTCCTACTGCGTGGTGATAAGGAAGCAACTGTGTGGACCCTACTCTTCTTTGCACCCGTTCCCGAGCAGAGGAGCAGGGTGCATGGATAATGGAGAAGTGCCAGTGATTCAACCTTGACTCATGGTGTCTAAATCGAGTTGTGTTCTAGGACAGCAGACAGGGTCCGGTTGTACCCTTGCCACCCAATGGCTGTCCTCTGCACCAACAGCAGTAGCATGGTTGTCCATGTGCGGGTCATCCAGTCTGACGCTGTGTAAAGAATAGTCCCCCTTGATTATGCTGACGATTCTGCACACCCCACCCAATGTCAGGCCGTTTGCACTACGCTGTAAACACTCTAGACGACAGCAAGTTGATCTCACGTGGTCGGCAATGGTTGGCACAATGGCTCAGGCTATATTAGTGGCAGAGAGTTGAAGATAGGAAGTGGTGAGTTGAGAGAGGAAGACATGGGTGAACGAGTCACCCAGGGAGCTGCTGTGGAGTATCTGCAACTTGCATAGATGGGACGTTCAGCGACTGCCTTTTCATCGCTCCTCAAGAGGAATTACTCGAGTGTACATATATCAATATTAATCCTTGGGGAGATCTCACTCAGATCGAACCATTAGGCTTCTACACATCGCTCAGTTGCAGTTATCTGAGTGCGGTTGTTAAAGAGAGATTTTGTGGCCTCCATGAAATGCATGCTCCCAAGATTTGCCTTGATGTTCAATCAAGGATTCTTCAGCAGCTCCCCTTATTCATCCAAAAGTATGCCGATACCCAAGGTCAAGATCATCCCCTCTAGCCTGGACAACCGAGTCAAAGTCAAGGCTTGTAGGAATATCTGTGTTTTCAAAACTCTTGTCACCGTGACCAGGAAAGTAGAGTCATTGAGGGACGTAAGGGCAATTGCGAGGCATGAAGGCGGCTGTGTAGAACTATGACTTCCAAAACCGCAAAGTGCCACATGTATGAGTGAGTCTGAATTATCCATTGTTAACTTTATTGGTGTCTAACGGTGCGAGCAGAGTCGCTACGTCTCTCTGTTGACCGTTGTTCAGAATGAACAAGACGAATGCTATGCTACTCCTTGAGAAGGTCCTTTCTGCAGACTGGGAAGGCTTGGAACAAAGAGGTATTATTGGTTAGTCTGGTCAACTTTTGTCCATAGTGTCCTCTCCATATGATTGATCACCTACTCAACTTCAACTTGTCTTCAATGTAAAAGGTCCTCGAGATGCTCAAATTGGTCAGTGGACCCAACTTGGCATTCCACTGTGTGCCACTGGGAAGGTCACTGCCCACACCTATCCCAATCTGACACATGAGTGGGTTACCCAGTGAACCAAAGTGTGCTTCTTGTCTAACGAGCGCATCAACACGGGTGTCCAGAAAGCCTGTTACTCTTGCCCTCACCCATCCATCATTGATTCATCTCGCGGATGGATTATTGCACCACTCCAACTCTGGACTCCAACTCTGGCAGTAAAAGTCAACTTACGAAAGGATGGTGGTGGATCTGATGTTTAGGTGATGAGGTGACATGGGTGGAAGAAATGGAATTGCGACAAACAAGTTATTTGTTATGGCAATAAGTAGAAGTGTGATCAAAAACTCGAGAGCGCTAAAATATGGCACCGATTCTGTTGCAATGCCTGGCACAAGCTTGGGAAACAAACGAATGGCCCTAACAAATAGAGATCATCAGAGCACACCTAGTATTCGTATGTTGTCCTGCACCTGGACTGTGATGGGACTCTCCGGGGCGACCCTCCTGCACTTGGCCATGTTTTTGCCCATTGGTGTGAACAGCGCACCAAATGGTTGTCTCATATGAGCGATAAGCTGGAGGGCCACTGCATTCCTGTCCATCAGTGATGGGGGTGAAGATGGCATGATATGGGTGCAGACAGAGCCTTGGTCTCCTCAGATGTTTTCTTTGCCACAGGCCATCACTCCTAAGAGAAAGTCGATCCGTGGGTGGACAAGAGTCAGAGAGTCCAATTGGGAGAGGTCTTCTGTGGCACTGATCTCCACTGTCCCAAGTGCGGCTCCCTGGCACACACTGATTTGTCTGGACAGGTGTGGGCAGCACTTCACCCAGGCTCTCCAGGTCGAACTTCCAACATGCGGACTCATTGTCTGTGCACTGGCATGGTGCAGGGCATTCGGCGCTGAGCTTTGCGTGCCTTACCAAGGAATTAGACGAGATTATTGGCAAGGACATAGGCGTCTTGGTGCTTGATGCGTGGAGGCATGGCGAGTGTTCCATTCCACTTTGTTCATTTTTCAAATTAAATCAACTCATGTACGCCACAGAAAGGCCAGTTGGGTGACAATCCATCGATGAACACATTGGTGGAGGATTTGGTTGCATTCTTGCAGACAATTTTAAAGACATGGAGACTGCCCCTGTGTCTATGGTGACACCAGTTTTACCTTCCATCACTTTTTTACAGACATGTTCGTGCGCTTTTGTTCTCCACAGCTCATGGGGCATGGTGTGGGCAGTTCAGTTGTTGCTCATGTGTGTCCACAGCTCCAAGAACTCAAATGTGTTGCGTCTGGTGTTGCTGTCCTCGATGTAGTAGAAGGCGCGTAAGCCATCTATTGCATCATTTCGTTTACTAGCAATAGCCTTGGAAGGTGCTGCGATCAACACGTTACCACACGTGCATGCAGTTCTGGATACCCATCCAGAGGGCTTCCACAGCGAAGAAGAAGCAATAGAATCTCATGTTGAATCTCATGCTTGAGATCCTGATAACACTCCCCCCATGGGTGCTTTTTGCTGCTCTACGGGCTGTTAGTGACGCAATGTGGCGCAATGCTAGCAAGCGTCAACTCACGACCAGCTGTACCCATCTGGTGCAATGTAACTGTTTGAGGTGCGGTGCTAAGTTGGCTGACAGGGCCAAGCGCAACAGCACTGCCCTGGGCCAGAGTGTTGGATAACAACAGCACATTAAAGACCAATGAAAGCGCAAGGATAGGTGGGAGTAATGTCCGATCACTCAGGAGGGAACTAGAAGGAACTGGCACGCGATGCCTCAGTGCCCTTGTGCCTTTCTTACATTTATATTTCAGAGATATATATTTTTTACATGCCAGGCGCTGCGCCAGTGAAAGGAAGCCGTCCGTCTTTCTCCTCATTCTCGCGGCAGATCACTCCAGTCTTCATGGCGCTATGCGGTGCAGTCATGAAACTGTGTGAACAGCTTTGCTGTTCACTTGGTGTAAGCCCAGGCCTGTCAGATGGAAAAGGCATGGGAGGAGATAATGCTGCCCATGATATCCTTAACTGCGCATGGTGAGCAGGAAATGGTGCACACCAGCCAACAAAAAAGAATAGGCCTAGCAATTGTGTGAAAATGGCGAATGGCAGTGGGTGTCAGTGAGAGGGTAATGTTGAAACAAATTGCCTCACACGGGTTTGAAACGGCGGCTTCAGTCTCCCTGGGCAGCGGCGTGACACCACCAAGAAAACAGCAGCCATCACAGTGGCACTTATTGCAGAACACCTTTTGACATCAGGCAGCTGCCTGGCATAGCCTGGCGGCACTCATTCATCGACTCCACAAAAAATTGAGTCACTGCTTTCTGCAGCCATTTTACTGAGAGGTGCTCGCAAGTTTACTCCCACGGGAAGTAGGGCAACTGCTCAGGTTTATAAACTCGAAGAATGCAAGCTTTTCATAGTGCCATCTCTGCTTCTCGGCGCAGTGGTTTGCACCAGTGCACAGCCTGTGGTGTGAGAGTGTGGGCAGAAAAGAGCAGAGAAGGCGCTTTGTGCAACGGAGTGTGAGTGGCTGCTCCGCTAACTGCAGCCATTTCGCTAGGTGCAGTGCTCTCCGCAGCGTTTTGGAGCTCTCACACAAGGTGCATTCCACCCAGGCAAGCAAGCTATCCCTCAGTGAAGTTGAGGTTGAGCTCTTAGCATAGACCCAGAGCCCACAGCCCTGGGATGAGCGAGGCAGAAGTGCTCAAGTGCGAGCTTGGTCCTAAGCGTGCCAAGAGAGGGAGTGACTTGCTGTGTGGTGGCATTTGGGGCAGTGTGCGGAAAGCATGACAGGCGTGCTCACTTCCACAGCCCAAGCAATTGGGGTGCCACTCCCTGTCACTGAGCTCCAACTGAGTCTTTGTGAGCGACAGGGGCATCACTTCCTGTCGCCACCTTGGCCTTTGGAAGCAACAGGGGCGTCACTTCCCTTCACTGCCTTGGTCTTTGTGAGCGGCGGGGGCATCGCTTCCCCCAACCAACTTGGCCTCTGTCAGCCCCAGGGGCATTACCCCCTGCCATTGGCTTGGTCTTTGTGAGTGATGGGACATCACTTCCCATTGCCACTGCGCAGCTGCCTGCCCAGTGAAGGGGGCATGACTTCCTTCACCACCCTGGCCTTGCCAAAAACAGGGCCAGCCACTTAAGTGCCCAGGATGGCTGGTCACATCATCATCTGGGTGCTGTGAGCATGCTGGCCTTCTGAGGCAGGCATTGAGCTTCTCGCGGTGAAAAGAAGTCAAAGGGGCAGCCCAGCATCAAGCTCAGCTTCAAACTCAGCTACTCAGCTACTCAGGTGCTGAGATTCCCTTTTATTCACACATGCTCACGACATGCAGGCTGCTGTAGTGATCGCCGCACAAGGAAGGCGAAAACGCTAGTGGTGTCCATGTGGAAACGAGTGTGGAAGGGCATGCATTAGTGAGAGACAGAAGACAGGAGGTGGTCTGGGAGCGACTCCAGTCACAGTGTTGTGGCTTGATGCCGTGCACCAAAGGGGAGCGTAAGCGGGATGCAAACCGCACTGCTCATGACTACGAGGTGGCTACAGTGATTCCAGAAGGACTAGATGATGGATGCGGCTTACCTATCAGGGAAGATGGACCTTCTGTTCTCTCGGGTGTCACCTTCATGCTACCCAGAGCGTTGGTCGAGGAGAAAGTTGATTCATGGGTGAACAAGAGTCAGGGAGTTCAACCTGGTGAAGTCTTCTGTGGCCCTAATCTCTACAGCCCAAGTGCGCCCGTCTATGCACAAAACACATGCCTGGGTGCACTTTGAGTTGATACCACAAGGCCAAGCCTGAAAGCAAGGCATGGAAGCTTCATCCGCATTCTTCCCGAGGACAGAATGGGAAGAGCCCAAAGTCTATCACATAGCTCCATAGCTAGCGCGAGATTGAATGGTGCTTTGCACAATGTGGAAAGGACGGTCTTCATTTTGGCACATGTCACGAGTGATGGGATACATGGTGGCTGACTGAATACATGGATGCTGTCTGGGAAGCAGCTGTTGAAGCTTCCAGATTTCCCAGTCCATGCAAGGATGCTCATACCTCCCAAGCTCACAAGTAGCTGTGCCAACAGTCACCTGAGCATGTGGTCCTCCTCATAAGTGACTGGCAAGGATGCGAAGGATACCCTGAGCAATGAGCAGGCTGCGTTGACAAGGGTTGTCTGACATCTCGAGACAAGAGACAGTTTCTCCCAGATGTTGTCTAACCCAGGCTGAAGTCCCATCAGGGTTTGTGCTGAGATGCCAGTTGCCTCCATCTCCGACAGGATCTCAGGCGAGTCCTTGTGATTTAGAATGTCAAGGTTTATGTAGAGGGTCCAGTCCTTGTTGTAGAACCGAACCACCTTTGAGACCTGGCATTCCTGGAATATATGAGAGTTTCAGACACTCCTCACAAGGTCACCACGCCACGATGGAGAGGAAATGCTGCAAAGTAATGCAAGAGTCAGCAGAACTCTGGTACCACTTGGACATGGCTGTGAGCACTTCTTGGATCACGGAGTGATCCCCTTTGTTCAATGATGCAATGGGCATTGCTCCAAGCCCAATGTAACCCCACATCCCATGCAATCTCGCAGAGCATTTTGAGCTTGTTGTTTGTGGGAGAGGATGGCATAGCGATGGAACTGTGTCATGCCAGGTTGGATGTGCACATGGTCAATGGTTGCCGCCGTGGAGGCAGCCATGATCAGCTCATTGAAGACTGGGAGGGATTCAAATGTTACAGCTTGTTTTGCTTTGTTGAGGAGCCGGGGTGGGTGTTAATGAGTACCCACAGAGAGTCACAGGTGG
Organism: Boletus nobilissimus; assembly: GCA_038088815.1. Taxonomy (NCBI): domain Eukaryota; kingdom Fungi; phylum Basidiomycota; class Agaricomycetes; order Boletales; family Boletaceae; genus Boletus; species Boletus nobilissimus. The sequence continues at coordinate 15,737 of JBBPJO010000048.1, read as the reverse complement.
CATCTCGAATAGCACCCTGAATCGCCACTTTCACACCCATGTGCTGGTGATGAAGCTCTGGGAAAGAAGATCAATGGCTGAACTTTGGCATGATGTCATTGCCCTTACTGTGAATCTCTGGATCAGATGACTGTGGCATCTCGGACAACATAGCCTCCCACCTTGTGTAGTGCTGCATGCTTCCTCTTGTAACCCATGGGGATGATGGATCGAGCTCAATTACCTGGTGACAGTCTATCAACTACTAGCGTGTGACACTATAGAAAATAGGATAGAGAATAATGGAATATAATCCCAGGGTTTCTACAGCACCAGCACAGACTTGTGTGGAAAACTCACAAGACTTTTCCACATGGGAGAGGAGGAATAGATTTGAGGTAAGTTGGGTAGATGTAGTGGAGTGGAACTCAACACTGGATCAGAGGAGAGAACAGAGATGTTCAGTTATTGTCACCAGGCTGTAAGGCCTGGTTTATATACATGTAAGATATGTTTGTACTTGTGTACTCCTATACTATATATGGTAAATGGAAAGTCGTACCATAGAACCCTATGGAATGTCATGAAATAATATGTCAGCAAGTATGACATATGCCAAGACATGATAGGTAAGCTATCGGCCGGTCTTACTAAGTATGAGTAATCATTGACATGTCATATCAGAGGTAAGAGTCTAGACCATTGATAAGAAGATAAGAGAAAGGCTAGACCTTTAGTCACTGATTCTCAACACTCCTCCTCATGGAGATGATTTGTAAGTCAAGAGCTTGACTCCCATGCATAATGATTCAAAGTGATCTGCTGGTAGATTCTTGGTAAAGAGATCTGCAAGTTGCTCTTGGGTTGGAACATAGAAGAGCTCTATCTTCTTGTGTTCTTCTACACATTCCCGAATATAATGATGTCAGACTTCAATGTGTTTTGTATGATGTTCCTGAGTAGGATTGCTTGTGAGGAATATAGCACCTTGATTATCTATGAAAAGTGGAAACTGTGGCAAGGAGAATCCAATTTCATGAAACAAGGACTTGATCCAAGATATCTGTCGAGCAGTATTGGACATCGCCATATACTCTGCCTCAGTACTGGAAAGAGCTATTGTCTTTTGTCTTTTAGACACCCAAGATACTGGACCATCTGCAAGAAAGACGACCATGCCTGTAGTAGATCGCCAGGTTTCAAGATCAGTTGCCCAATCCGAATCTGAGAATGCCAAAAGTCCAGATAACTTTGACCCATTAAAAACCAATGCAAGATCCTTGGTGGATGCCAAGTATCATACAATGTATAGTGCACAGTTTAAATGATCCTCAGATGGATTTGCAGAGAATTGGGACATCTTGATAACAGCGAAGGCAAGATCTGGTCGAGTTCCTAGCATGATGTATAAGAGAGAACCAATAACAGATTGATATTGTGAGCGACGATCATGTGTTGATTCATGTAGCATGACTTGAGGGTTGTAACCTGCTGGTAATGGAGTGTGACAAGATTTCGCATTCTCCATTTGAAAGCGCTTGACTACCTTTTCAGCATAGTTGATTTGGTCCAAGACTAGAGTTCGGTTTTTGCGATTATGAGTAATACGCATTCCCAGATACTCTGTTGCAGGTCCAAGATCTTGACATTCCCAAATCTTCATGAAGGATTTCTTCTTTCCTTGGAAGAGTTTAGGGTTAGAACCCATAAAGAGTGCATCATCAACATAGATGACAGCAATGATCACATCTTCTCCTGAGAACAAAAAATAAACACCAGGATCAGCTTTCGATCTGGTGAAACCTAAACCCAATAAAGATTTATGTAGTTCTTTGTTCCATTGCAAAGATGCCTGTTTCAAGCCATAGATGGCTCTGAGAAGGCGACAAACTTTGTTTTCCTGGCCTTTAACAAGATAACCTTCTGGTTGTTCCATGAATAACTCCTCCTCGAGTTTGCCATATAGGAAAGCTGTTTTGACATCGAGAGCCTCGATATCCCAGTCTTTCATAGCAGTGAGAGCTAGGAGTAATCTGACAGTCTCAAAGCGTGCGACTGGAGAGAAGGTTTCTTCAAAATCAATGCTGTGGATTTGAGTAAATCCTTTAGCGATGAAGCGAGCCTTTTTGCAACCATCACTTTTAACAGCAAATACCCATTGACCTTTTATGGGTCTTCAACCTTTGGGAAGATCAACAAGTTCCCATACATTTTGTTCCTAAAGAGAGCTTATTTCCTCATCAGTTGCTTTTCACCATTTAGCTTACTCATCAGCTGATAATTTGTTAATGTCCTTATAGTGTGTAGGAACATCTTTGGTGCCAAAAGCGTGTGCCATGATCTTAGTCATGAACACATTTGAAAAATTAACTGTGGGATCATCATCGTCGATATGTGCATCAGGTAATGGAAGCTCATGTGGATATGGCTCCTCCTGCATTTGAACATCAGGTGTAGGTGGATGAGGTTGAGGTTGTGGAGGAACTCCCCCTCTTCCTTGTTCCATTATATTACGGATGAAATCTCTTTCATTCCTGATTGCATTCTCGATCTCCACTGGAGACTTGACACCATAAACGGAATCAGGTCTAACAACAGGTTGTCATACCCGAGTGGATTGTCGATAATCAAACTTGCCTCTCGGATGATTCCGATTTGGAGGTGGAGGTGGATGAGGTGCTCTAGGTGGAACTGCAGGTTTTGGTTGTCTCTGCTGCCATGGAGGATCCAAAGGAGGTTGACAATCTCTTTGAGGTTCCGGAGGCTGCTGGGGCTCTGGGGTTGGTATCCTCGGCAGTTGTTGGGGAACTGGCCTATTACCATTTGGTTTTTCAGTGTTACGGTTTACGAGAGGGGTACACTTTTTCCTTTACGCTTTTCGTTCACTTGACCTCTAGTCTTGTTCTCTTCACCATGCACAGTTGTATTCGTAATGGAGTCGTCCTCCATTATACCAGATACATTTCCCGATCTCTTTTCCTTTTCGTCTCACACGGCGCCCCGCCTTTACCCTATTTAGACTCTCTTCCCATTCCGCTGCAGTCGCCTTATTCAGACTTCATCGCCTGCGGCATAGCCTTTCTTTATGACTCATCTTGACTCATAGTGACTCACTACGACTCACTTGCTGTGCATCAAGTCATACCTTAGCTACTGCGGATGCTGCACATCCTTTCCTTATTTAGAAGGGGCCTACCGTATATAAGGGCGCTCTCTCGCCCTCCTGTAATTTCCTAAGCTAGTTCTATGCAATATCAGTGTAGTTTCTAGTCACCACCGAGTCTAGCGACGTTCCTAGATAGGTGAGACCTGCTTAGGCTTCGCGTTGTCTCGAAGCTTGGCATCGCTCCTTGAGGATTCCTCTACTCGTCACTCGCTCTCACTTCTCTACATGCAAACTCTTCTTCATATTGCAGCACACTACGTTAATACTACGCTGTGCGTTACATTCAGCCTGTTCATCTTGTTGTAGGAGAAGATCGTCATCTTCATCTGATGTATCTTCAAGGTTGTCCAGCTGTTGGACATTGTTTCAAATAGGAAGTTTGTCTGATCTATTATCAGGATAATGTGGAAAGACTTTTTCATTGAAAGTGGCAGTGGAAGAGATGATAACTCTGTGTCGTTTCAGTGACCAGAAACGATATCCTTTTGTTCCATGTTCATATCCTATGAAGGTCATAGATTCAGATTTTGGTGATAACTTATTGTCCCAAATGTCCTTCGGTATGAACACATAAGCTTGAGTTCCAAAGACACGGAAGTATGAAACATCCAGTCTCTTTCCAGTCCATAATGTGATGGGTGGTTTCCATTGTAATCGTCTCATTGGTTGGTGATTATATATGTGCAGTGCAGTTTCAACAGCATTCTGCCAAAAAAAGGTGGAAGGCAAGCATGATGTCTCATAGCTTCAGCCTTTTACAATATGGTGTGATTGAAATGTTCAGCACGACCATTCTGCTGAGGGTTATGAGGAACGGTCTTCTGATGCTCAATGCCATGTTCAACAAAGAAGCGCTGTAGATCAGAAGCCATATATTCTCCCCCTCGGTCCGAATGGAGCTGAAGCAAAAGTTTCCCTGAGTGCTGCTCTGCCCAGGAAACCCAGTCCCGAAAAGCAGATGCAGCATTGGACTTCTTTGCAAGGCAAACAATGGAAGCACAACCACTAAAATCATCAAGGAAGGTCATCATCCAGTGCTTCCCAACACGAGAGCGAGTAGGAAATTTGCATAAGTCTGTGTGGACCAAAGCAAGGGGTGAAGATGACCTGGAAGAAGAAATGGAAAAGGGGCGCTGATGCACCTTACCAAGCTGACAACCTCGACAAGAGGTGGTAGAAACCTTAGTGGAAACAGAAGGTAGTCCATCAATAAAGGAGGATCCGAGACGGAACACATTGTCAGAACAGTGTCCAAATCGAAGATGCCACAAAAGATGGGAATCTTTCCCAGACAAGGCAAGACAAGCAACAGATGGCAAGACTGTAGAAGTCTGTACCCAATGAAGCTTGTTATGATCTGATGCAGGATAACCCTGCAATATCAAGTGTCCTTGCATGTCCTGAACCTGGGTGGTGATACCAATAGTGCATTGAAATCCTTGGGAAACTAGGCCCACAATGGATAATAACTGATGCTTGATTCCAGGAGCATACCAAACTCCTGTAAGAACCACAGTTCATTCTTGTTTGCCATTGAAATGTCGTAGCACAACCGTTTCTGGTCCATACATAGGAACCAGAGAACCATCGGCAACTTGACACATCCTTTTGTTATCTTGTCATGAGGAGAAATCATCCAGGAAAGGAGTTAGGTGGTCGGAGCAACCAGAATCCACCATCCATTTATCCTGATACTCAGATTTCTTAGAATCACTCACAGCATAGCAAGAACCATATCCATCATATTCATCACTTTGGAAGTATGTAGGATCAAAGTAGCCTGTGTCGTCATCATGTGAGTCATTCCAATCTAGGAGATGACCTGGAGCAACACCGGATTTCCACTCCCCCATGATTGGATCCTGATCTGGATTCCCATAAAAACCATAGCCCGAATGAAACAAAACCTCCTTCACCCGCTTCTTCTTCTTCTTCATGTTCCACCTGCTGGTTGGTACCTCAATCTGCGGAGTGGATTTAGAGGACCCTTCCTCAAAAGGACTGATCAGAAATGCAAGGTATTTTTGCGATGGGCTGTTGCCCATCACTACCATTGCCCCAATCAAGGTGCTCTTCTTCAGGATCAAAAGTCCTGAGATCCACAACCTGTTGAGTTAAACCTTTAACTGTCTGGTCAGAATCAGAATCAGAAATATCAATGACCATGGAAACCGTGTCTGCCATGTGAGTGGCCTCATGAGCACAAGCTTTTCCTTTCCCCTTCTGGAAACGATTCTGTCGAGGAACAGCTGGATTTGGAGCTTTATGCTTCCCCTGGCTATTCTGCTGCTGCCCTAGAGAGTTCTGGGGCTGCACATGCTGCTGGCCTTGAATAGAGGAGGTGTGCTTTTCAGTTGTGTGCCACGAACTGTGACAAATCTTGCAGCACTCCTTCTTCTTGCCAGTGCAATTCCCCGTGTTGTTTCCTCATGGTTGAGTCATCGAGATCCAATTTGCCAGAGAGGTATCCTGGTGACGAGTAGATTCTGCCAAGATCATTGGAATGATCTTTGACGGTTTGAAATCAGCAGTTTGAATGGTATGAACTGCGGTGGATACCACGGTACCCATAGAGTCTGGAAGTCCAGCGCATAGGATCATAGCCCAGAGGTTATCTGGGAGATTCAGTCCAGTCACGATTAGTTGGGAGAATAGAGACTCCAACTCCACAATCTGTCCTGAAGGATCCTGACCTGGGTTCATTTGCCATCGGATAGCTTGACGAAAGAGGTGAAACTGGCCAGTAGGACCAGTTGGCACATAAAGGGCTTTGAGGGTGTCCAAACTCTCTTTAGCAAGCAAGGTGTGGTTTGTGTCATAGGTTTGCACAATTGCAGTTTGTAGATGGTCTTTGACATATAAAGTGATGATACCTTGTGCCTGTAAATCAGAATCAAGGCAAGCTTCCCTTTGCTCATTGGTTCATCCTTGTCCCATAGGATAAACGGATTGTCCAGATACAATCCGAGCCACTTTGAGAGTAGTGAGATAAGCATTGATAGACTCCAACCAGGCAGTATAGTTGTCTGCACCAGTGAGCGTAAGGACATTCTTGGTGATTCAGATTCAGATTTTGACATGGTAACTAGATGATATTCAAGAGGATATAGTCAATAATAGTGTCAGATGACAATGCAGTGGAAATAGAAGTAAGAGTGGGCAGAACAGGTATGGCAGGGATTTCTGGCATAAGGACCCAAGGTTCAGTAGAACCTGGAATTTCCTGTTGTCCTTCAAGCCAAGAATATGGCGGAAGATCCAAGGATACTTGTTGTTCCAATAGATCAAAATTAAAGTTGTCAGGAAAATAATGGTAATTGCCGACCCATGTGTTTGACACCCAATAATATTCCTTAGTACACCGATCAAAAGGATTAACAAAGGTATTCTTTGGTAGAAGAAAATTCAATTCTTCTACTCGATCTGGGTAGTGCCTCTTTACAGAGGGTTTAGTGCTGAATGGCACGTTGCAGACGTAAGGAATGCCTAGGACTGCTGGGAGTGGGTACAGGGGGTGCAGGATGATTTGGCTCCAATTGGCGCCTCCTCTGATGAGGTCTGTCCACAGGGTGGATGACTCTTTGTCTGCCTTCCCCTGTGCCCTGTGCTTGACCAATCTGGCCTGCGCCTGCAGGTCGTTCCTCTGCCAGTCAGGCATTCTCCTCTTGGAGTTCTTCTATGTGCCACTTGCAGGAATGAATCTCTGCTTGTGCAAGGTCCAAGAGTGCTGACGACTTGCGTCGTAGCTGGTCCTTGGCTTCAGCAACCGCCAGATTCGAAATAAAAGAAATATGAAGATCAAAAGAATTATGAAATCTCTGCCTCCAGACCTTATCTAGCTCTGCATAGTAACACTTGATATTGGGAATGTCCCACCAAGTGTTGAAGAACGCGCTCAACTTCCATTCATGCACCTCTAATTCCCATGTAACACCGTCCTCGTAAGAAATGGCATTATTATCTAAGGGAAGAGGGGCGAGCTCATTTGGGTCTAGGACCTGATTGATATCAACCTCCGGTCTAGTGAATGCAGGATAAAACCTTTGTTCGTACCGCGGAAGGTACTCATATCCCTCATGGTGTAGGAGAATGGGAAAAGTAGAGCTTACTTGTCCCTCTTCTTCACATGAGCCAAAGCAAATGGGAAACCCGTTCCCTTTGAGAATAGAAACCAAAGATTTGTCGTCATATACTGTAAAAAGAAAGTCCTTGCTTTGTAACCCCGTCTTAGGGGGAAACCTGAGGTCCTCTCTGGTAATCCTAATGATGCGTGCCTGCTGACCGGTGAGAGTGGGATTGAGCATTTCTGCCCAGCAATCCTCCATGGTGTAGCAAGCCAGGAGTTCTGGCCTGTCTAGTGCCATGATCTCATTCCTGTGGACCTCAGGGAGGGTCCCGAAGCTCCGGTACTGGAACACGGTGGCATTGGCGAGGATTGTTGGTGAAGGGGGCGACCATTGCATGGTTCTGGAATGTTATCAGCCCTTCTCCCAGCTACAAGTAGCAGATTTAGAAGAGGCCGAAGGGCCCGGTCCATCTCTTCCTCAGTGATATGCCCTTGAGGCATCCTGATAGGAAGAGGTGGGATAACCACTTCATCCACTGGTTGTGGAGTGACTGGTCTAATCGGAAAGGGGTAAGGGGGAGCCGGGGCATGTGCGTCAATATGCGGAGCAAACTGAGGCACCCGGTGGTCCTCATAACCCGGTGGATCCAACCAAAAATTATGTAGTAAAAGGTGATGATGACTTACTCCATAAGCAGGTGGTCTGTTAGGATGATTGAGAGTGTGGATTTCGTCTAATGCAGATGCCTGATATGAGATAGTATGAACAGTGTTAGTCACCCAAATTTGGATTGCAATGTTCTGGGTAGAACCAGTAGAAAAATAATGACACAAAATGACAAATGTTTGGGCGGTTATGATAAAGAAGATGTTGCACTGATACCAGCCTTCAACTTTGATAACCCACACACCAAACTGAATGAAAACTGAAAGGCACCATAAAAAGCACCCAGGCCTCCCGGAAAAGTGAACACTGGAAAAGGAAACAGCATAATGACGTAGAGCCTTTTCAAGCAGGGCTCATAACCTGTAGAAAATGGGATAGAGAATAATGGAATATAATCCCAGGGTTTCTACAGCACCAGCACAGACTTGTGTGGAAAACTCTCAAGACTTTTCCGTATGGGAGAGGAGGAATAGATTTGAGGTAAGTTGGGTAGGTGTAGTGGAGTGGAACTCAACACTGGATCAGAGGAGAGAACAGAGATGTTTGGTTATTGTCACCAGGCTGTAAGGCCTGGTTTATATACATGTAAGATATGTTTGTACTTGTGTACTCCTATACTATGTATGGTAAATGGGAAGTCGTACCATAGAACCCTATGGAATGTCATGGAATAATATGTCAGCAAGTATGACATATGCCAAGACACAATAGGTAAGCTATTGGCTGGTCTTACTAAGTATGAGTAATCATTGACATGTCATATCAGAGGTAAGAGTCTAGACCGTTGATAAGAAGATAAGAGAAAGGCTAGACCTTTAGTCACTGATTCTCAACACAAATGACCCACAGCTTCAATGAACATATGTCAGGTGATGTGGTAGGAATTGTATCTGGCAAGCATCATGGCATGTTTGGTACTCTCAATGGTATAGACAAACAAGACTTCGTCTGGGTTTTAGCACACCCGAGAGTGGATGTGGATGATGAGGGGGGCTGGAGATCGTTGAGGGCTTGCATGGATGAACTCACAATCTGAAAACCAGCTGACATTATTTCCTACTCCAAGGAAACTGGGTATGGGGTGTCGGTCGGCAATATGTTACAGGTTGCTAGAGGTGACCTTCATGGGATCACTGACATTGTGTGGGCGGTCAACTTTTTGAAGGCCAAGGTGCAGTTAACTTCAGAGCTAGATGGTTGGCTGGAGCCCACCCTCTTTGAGGAAATAGAAACAAAGGTACTTTCTTCTACACTCGTGGGTCTAGTTTCTTACTGTTTCCAGGACTACGAACATGCTCAGCAAATCTATCGAACGGCACTCGGCCTTGTTCCACACAAACAATTCACATTTGCCAAGTTGTGGATCATGGCTGCACATTTTGAGGTGCAGCAGCTTGAGCTTCCTGTGGCTTGTAAGATACTAGGCAACAGGATTGGTGCCCAAAGGAGGTGCTCTTCAAGGAGCTCAGAGTTCACTGAAGGATCCAACTCTCCTTCTAGATTCATGTCAGTTGCAGTGTGTACTATTGATCAGGCCAAAAAACATTAAGTATTGTTGTTAGGAATGAAAAGGTCCCAGAAACTGGCTCGAGAAATATTCCCATCCTGTGGGTTTATCTCACTAGATGTGGTTTGAGGAATTGACATCATTCATCTGGGCAAGAGGAGTCCGTGATGTCTGTCACGTCCACATTTCGCATCACACCCAAACAGCCCTATGCTCATGAGGGTACCTTGCAGATTCCTACTGTGATTGTGTCAGAAACTCATAAGATTATTCCATGAGGGCAGTACTTGGTATATGTTCCCAGAAAACACATGTCCTCTCCGAGTCCAGGTACACATTCAATGCTTCCTCTTGAGTTCATCCTTGCCCACCTCTGTGAAAACCATTGAGGATGATAGCAAGTGGAATGTCCCCCTGGCCAACGATGATGTATTGATCCTTGATTAGGGTAGCTGAGCGATATGGTGGTGGTTGGATCAATCCTGGCATCAATCTTGACCCTCGAGTTGGGCAGAATAAGATGCTCTGCATCGAGAGATGAGTCTGGTGCACTAGGAGTGGTGATAACGCAACTACCTGGGATATTGTATTGGTTCAAGATGGGGATGCCAGATTGCACGGTGGCATTGTATTTCCTGCTATCATGTTAGGCACACGTTCCTGCTCAAAAATTAGATGTCACTTACATGTTGCTCATCAAGACCAATCCTCTTGATACCAATCCAATGCAGCACGTCGGGCATCAACGCTTGGAAATGCATATCCCTTACTGCAGCAATGAGCTCCGTAGACTTGAAGTACCTGTCTACAGAGTTGCTGCCACGTTTACGAAGGTTATATATGAGGTACCTAAGAGATTCACGTCAGAGATTATTATAGGGTTGCTTCATGCACCAAAGACCTACCTGGTGACTTCTCCAAGTGCTCAACCCTCCTTGTGGAAATAAACAATGGTGCCAACACTGCTGCGCTGGACGCAATGGATGCACTCTTCAATCACAAAGATAAGGCAGGGTTTGCATGTACAAACGTCGGATCCAAAGACATCAGCTCCATTACCTGCCAGGTGGACGAAACCAGGTCAACTTGTCAGAACAGATCAAATAACCAAGCATACATTCATTGTGCACACAAAGTGTGAGTTTCTTTGATTTATCTGACATATATTCCTGATGGCCGACTTTTGAAACGTTAGCTACTTGTCACATGCAGTTTGGATATCTACAGATGTAGACCGTCAGGCTCCCAATCAAAGGAAGACTCTGATATTGGGACAGGTGATCAGTTCAGGATACATTTCTCCAGTATCCTTGAAGAGTGCTTGGCGGAGCAAGGCTCTGGATCTTCCCAACATCAAGGTAAGAACAGGTGAACAAGCAAGGATCACAACATTGACTCACATGCTGAAACGTTCCATGACCTCAGGGAGGTACCAAATTGGTTCAAACGCAGCCTTGCTTATCGCGATCTCTACTCCAGGCCAGGCAGTACCTGCAGTGAATGTTCCACAGAACAGTTTTTACTGGTTCATTGCAGCCCTGTACCACACTTGAGAGTTTTTTGATCGATTTAAAGAGTCTCTACTCACATGGCACCAGGCGTAGAACACAAGATTCATGTATTCTGATTCAGCCAAGTCAGTAGGGCATTCAGGCAGACCCTCAACTGGGTGGAGAGCAGTCTTCCAGAGATAAGCTAACAATCTATGCATCAAGAGACCCCAGAGAGACTTGCACGTGTGTGCAAGGTTCAAGAGGTCCAGGGTGTGCATCATTCAATGAGCCATCTGGGTTGCAATTGCAAGACCAAATGCTATCTATGTTGAGATTGCCATTTCTTGTTGACTGGTCTAGCTCACTCAACTTGATATGGGCCTTTGTCACTGCGACACTCAGATGAATGTCCAACCAACTCATCAATCTCATTCTTGAAAGCCTGAGGGATGAGATGTCCCCATGGGTCAAATGACACAATCCTGTTCGGGTTATACCAGGAAGGGTGAGGTGGAATCGGGACAGGAGGCTTGGTCTTGGTGTAATTGGGTTTGTGAGATGAGTTGAGTGTATACATTTTGATAGCAAGTGCTCTATAGATTGAATATGAACCAGAATGTGCACCAAGGGCATTGCGTTGTTTGATGGACGTCGGGAGTCGAGAACAGATGACAGCTCCACGGATGGCAGGATTGGAAGCTCCCCATTGGAGCGGATAAGAGCTTGATACCATTTTGGTCAGGATAGGCTATTGTCAAAGTGGCATCAGTCTCATGTCATGTCGTGTGGATGGATCAATCCAGCTGAATGTTGTCATTATGCAAATAGATGTAGACATTGCTCCGGGGTGAGGTAAAATGATGTGACTCTCCCCAATGCCTGAACTCAGCACTCAGGGTTTTATGAAGGGGCAGTACAGACCATGTAATGCATCATGTTCAAAATCAAAGAGAAGAACTTACTTGCTAGAACGACTCGATCAGGATACAAGGCCTTCTCACCCTCCTTGTCTATTGATGGGTGACCCAGTGGCATGTTCATAGGTGGGGTAGATGACATGAGGTGGGCTCTTGACAAGGACATCGATGGCGACAAGAGCAAGGTGGACGATAACAGTGAGCCTATGGATTCATTGCGACCAGGGAAGGGGATTCCATTTGCTCCTTGTGGGGAATGTGGTCATCACCCAGGGTTCATTATCATGCTATGACATGACACAACTTCCAATTTCATTCCATTTTGACATATCAATGTAAATGTTTCTATTGCTAGTTAATGCAGTTGCCTGGTCATGTAAAATTGTTTTTAGAGTATCATTGCTGATAAGAGTTTTTAAGAATTTCATGACTATATTTTGCCATATGGAATGTATATCTAGTGGGATAGTTATTCCAATCACTGTGTCAATCTTTAAGGAACATACAAGTGTTTCTATTGCTAGCTGATGAAGTTCCCTGGTTGTATAAATCTTGTATCAGGGTGTCATACTCAATAGAAGTTCTCTGTGATTTTGTGACTATATTCTGCCTTACAATATGTATATCTAGTGACATGAACATTTAAACTTGCCATCCAATCTGTTGTCACCATTGTACAGGTTCGGAATGCCAGTGGACAACTGCAAGGCATTATTTAGGGGGGAAATTATAGCATTCTAGATCATATATACACAGAACTAGTATCCCCTGCCATGACGCCACCACTGTCACTGCCATTCAACCTCAACTTCGAGCCTCAGCCTCTGTGCTCAAATGTGAACACAAACGAGAGCACAAGCATGGTGTGGTGTCTGGCGGTGTTGTTGTTGTTGTGGTGTCATCGAGGGCACTGGACCATCAACAACATCATTGTCGTCATTGCTGCCATCACCCAATGTCCTCTGCATATACGGTTGAGTATGCTTGTCGCTGTCATTGTGTCATTGTCTTCATTGTCACCATGGCATTGGGATGCCATCATCATTGTGGTGTTATTGCCGTTGTCGTTGCCGTGTCCTCCAGGCATGTGGTTGCACATGTCTTGTCATCATCAATGACATTGCTTCATCATCATTGTCATTGTCGTGCCGGTGTGAGGGTGATGATGCTAGTAAAATGGCAGTAATTAGTTAAAGTATTGGTGATTGATGTGACATGACTTACTGTGCGTGGTTGAATGAGCAAGATGGGTGATGCTGGTGATGGCGACAACAAGGGTAAGTCATCTCACTGTGCCATTGCGTGGTGAGGCCAGTGAGGCCGATGAGGGAGGGTGATGGTACACAAGGGAAGAAAAACCCATCATTTCGACGAAAATGGTAAAAAGGATGAGCCTAGGGAGGGAACTACATTATTACGATATAAACAGATGAGCAGACACAGGGGGACTATACCATATGATAATGCAAGTTATCCGTTCCATGGTGCCATCATTGAGGTGATCATGTATCACATCGAGCTAGCATGCAGGGCATCAAGAAATAATAGGAAAGTGAGGAAGGGAGTCACGCACAAAATCACTCGCGACAGGGGGCTTTTCATTCAGTGCTCTGACACAGACCTTGACTTGCATGTATTCTCACATGCTCTCGTACAGGCCACCAAGACTGGCTTCCATCCAGAAGAGCTCGGGAACGTCGAGGACGTTGGACATGAGGTTGACATCACAACATAGCATGAATAATTGGCCTATCAAGTGGAGCGCATCCCTGCGCTTCAAGGAGAGCGCACCAGACTCTGTGAGTTGGCGTGGGATGGAGATTGCGAGTGGATCTGAGAGGACACGAGAAGCAGTGGTCTCATACATTGTGGGTAAGGTAGACTGTGCAAAGGCATGTGCGACCGAGAGCTTGAGCAGGTGAGATGGGGACTTGAATGCTGAGCGAATGGTAAAGACACTTAAGGAAATGAGGATAGATAGAGAACGATGTACTAAAGAAATCATTGTATATCCATGGATGGGTGACAGATGGATCAATCTGGATGCAGCACGATTATGAGATGCACATCAGTGCAGTAGAACCTGTGAATGTACAGTGAAATGACATTCTTTAATTTCCCAGTCACTCTGCTTTATCATATAACAGAAAATGTTGGCATCAATGATACTTCATTCCTGGGCTTCAGTGAAGCCATAGAAAACAGCAACACCATAAGTGAAGAAGACAACCTTGGCGATGGGTTGCTCTGACTCTTGTTCAGGGTCCCAATTTAAAGAAGTTTGGAGAGTGGGAGACCAGAATTCATCTCTCTCTTGGGGGGACTCATGTTCTACCTCTGTTTTCCCCACGACGTCGGTGACGAATCCTCCATCTGCTTCTATCTCACCACAGGCCTCAGCTTCAGACTCTGTGGTGAACACAAGCATAGAGGTATCTTTTCTCTCCTTGTGTCAACAGGACTCTCGACGTAACCACCATCCCTGCCCTCTGTGACATATCCGTCATCCTCATGCTGTGATGATTCTTCATGTGGCTGTGTGAGGGGGAACAAAGTGCAATCCTTGGTAGCCATCCCCTTCAGCTTCTGAGAGGCGACTGAGATGTGCTTTTGTGAATGCAGTTGAATTGTTCGGTACTGTAAGGAATGTTGTGTTGAGAATCAGTGACTAAAGGTCTAGCCTTTCTCTTATCTTCTTATCAATGGTCTAGATTCTTATCTCTGATATGACATGTCGATGATTACTCATACTTAGTAAGACCAGCCAATAGCTTACCTATTGTGTCTTGGCATATGTCATACTTGCTGACATATTCTTCCTTGACGTTCCATAGGATTCTATGGTACGAGTTTCTCTTTACCATACATAGTACAGGAGTACACAAGTACAAACATATCTTACATGTATATAAACCAGGCCTTACAGCCTGGTAACAATAACCAAACATCTCTGTTCTCTCCTCTGATCCAGTGTTGAGTTCCACTCCACTACATCTACCCAACTTACCTCAAATCTATTCCTCCTCTCCCATATGGAAAAGTCTTGTGAGTTTTCCACACAAGTCTGTGCTGGTGCTGTAGAAACCCTGGGATTATATTCCATTATTCTCTTTCCCATTTTCTACACAAGCAAGAGTTCACTCAGTTGACTATGACAATTTTGCAGCAGAAGAGGATCATTGCATGTACAACTACAGGTGCAGCTATCTATGCTGATGCACTCGAGCATGCTGGTCCTAAAGTTCTCTTGATACAGCTTATTGCTGCCACACACGACAGGCCACTGCTCAAGCCAATCATTTCCACCATCACCAAGTCCGCAGCCAGGTACAGCCTCTGATAGGATCTCCGCTGGTGTCTACAGGATGTCCATGTTGAACTTGAGTATCACTTGAGTGGGTGGTGGCTCTGGTGAGGGGTTCCTGAAAGTTGATGGGGGCAATGGGGAGGGAAGTCATGCATTATTACCACCGGAAGAAGCCGAACCTAATCCACAGGAAGCATGTCACCAGCTGTCAGTCTATTGTCAGTTGATGGTCTTCACCATCGAAATAAATGTAGGGATTGCCTGGGTTGATTTCAGAAGCAGTTGATCATCTCATAATGTATACTGACGGGAGTGACCTTGCCCTCATACAGTACAGTGAGCAACAAAACTGTTGCAATGCTAACCCTCAACATGGGGCGCTTCACGCCCTCCCACCACCTGTGGGAATTTCGCTTAGGTTTGGTGGGGCCAAATACTGTACAAACCCTTGGCTACAAATCGGTCCCTGGGTCATGTGATTTGGCCCAGTGGCTGTGGAGATATCATCGTTTTAATGCACTCATGTCATTGCAACAGTTTTGTTGCTGATATTAAGGGTATTGCAAATTAGTATGAAGTATATCCTCCTTTGGCCTTGATGACCTCCTGAACCCTTCTAGGCATACTTTCAATCA
>JBBPJO010000047.1:0-45202 GCA_038088815.1 Boletus nobilissimus | reverse complement strand
GCAGGCTGTTGAAGAGGAGGTACAGCAAATGCCTGATAGCCCATGAAAGGATGCTGATCAGGAATGTAAGGTGGGGCAAGCAATGGACCAGGTGGTAACATTGGAGGTAGAGCAGGAGGAGGTACAGTGAATGCCTGATAACCCATGAAAGGGTGCTGATTAGGGACATAATGTGGTGGGGCAGGCAAAGGACCAGGTGGCAACATTGGGGGTGGAGCAGGTGCTGCACTGAGTGGTGGCGAGGAGGAGCGTGAATGATGCATTCTCTGAACATGATGGCGTTCAATCAAATGGTGTGGTATCCCTGGATATTGATCCACAGGTACTGGAGGATGGTACTGGATTTTAAATCAATAGCTATTATAGCCAATATATATGACCAACATACCATCAAGGCAGGATTTTGTGGAAAAACAATTGGTTGTTGAGGTTGGTGACATTTGGGTGGAGAACCCATTTGATGTTGCTCACGCTCAGCTTGGTGAGCAGCTTGTTGTGCTTGTTGTGGTGAGGTTGGAGGCGTAGCCCTAAATTAAATTAGGTATGTTATTGTACCCATATTTGACAACCATTACACACATTTTTTGGCCCACTTGAAGCTCAATATCAGATTGTTGTGCACAGAGCTACAAATTTACTGCAGCTGAACTGCCAAATCCATCAGAAAATAGCCCATTTGCACTTGTATATATCATACCCACAGATGCTCGACACAGGGCTGCAGGGAAAGGGTTTGATTGCAATCACTTGAGTACAGCAGCCCTTGTGTAGTAGTTTTGGTAGTCAAATGGTAGTTATGTCAATTTGTTATGTAACTCGAGTGCCACTTTCCCCCATGTAAGGCCTGGCCATTTGTTTGGTCGAGTTTGTCACGCAGTGCAAGAGGCGTGAGTTTACATGTCCACTAAATCATGTTAGGCTCATTTCACTATTTTCTAGCGAACCACATGGTTTTCTCAAGTTGACAACGGCTAACGACTTAATTGACGCAGCCGAAATAGATGACACAGTCAAAATAGGCGTCGCAAAGGTTTGTCTTCTGCTGTCGTGCACTAACTTTTTAGATTGTTTGTGACGGAGTTATAAGGTACACACCTAAACTACCCTAATGTTCCACCAATGTTAAAATTAGTTTATGTTGGGGTGAGGTGGTATAGACATGTCATCAACATTTTCTGTCCTTCTTTGTTGAAGATTCAATCAATCATGGCTGTTACCATTGGTCTGGAGGGTAGCTAGTGTATCACATCATGTACACTTGAATGTACAATTGTGACAGTGACATCTTCAATGTGCATATTACTGACCTTAAGACCAATGTCTACTTGGTGTCTGAGTTTTCACACATAGTCAATGGTAGATGCAATACTAGCTCTATATCACAAGGAATGTAGGCACTGTATTTTCCCAGAGGAATACCTACTATCACGAATGTTGGTTCAACCATGACTAGTGATGTGCCAGGCCCAGGTTGGGCTCAAAGCCTGGGGTTGGGTCAGGCTTGTAAGGGCTCAGGCCCATCCAAATTGTGGATAGAGATGGACATGGGTATGCATTACCCATGGGTTGGGGTATCTTGGGGTATTGGGTATGGATTGTGGCTGACCCACCCATATACCCACATTACCCATACCCATGACCCATGACTTACCCACACCATTTTTGTCCATACCAATATGTAATGCACAGTGTAGTCTTGATATAGCATGCTGTGGTACTGGATGAAGAAGTGTAGCACTTAAATGAATGAAGGCTAATGAGGGAAGGCCTGAAGGACTAAGTGCTGAACTTCAAGATGATGCAAAGCCTAAGCAGGTCTCTCCTATCCTAGGTACCGACTGAGGGCTCACTAGAACTTGGAGGTGACTAGAAACAACACTGATATTGCATAGAACTAGCTTAGAGAGAAATACATATGGGAAGAGAAGTGACTATATATATGGTAGGCCCCTGGTCTGTGCACAAGGTAAAATAAAGGAGTGGGAGCCTGAAGGGATTCCACCTCCACCTATGTATGACTCAATGTGAAGTCAGGATGAGTCATAAGTGCACAGCACAAAATATAAGTAGAAAGGCGATGCCACAGCCTTACAAAGTCTGAATAAGGTGGCTGTGGCAGAGTAGAAAGGAAGTCTATAAATGGTATAGCGGGGTGCCATGTGAGACAGAAAAGGAAAGAGATTGAAAGAACACATCTAAGTAGGCAGAGGATGACCCTGCTACGAATACAACTGTGTAGCATCAGCAAAATAGTCAAATTTGCACAGTGGTACAGTGAGTACAGTGCACTACAGTAATCACAGGCAAAAACATGATTGTTTGTATGGTAAATTAATTCACTTTTAAGCATATTTTATGTCACTGTACAGTGGGGGACCTTACTGTAGGCGGTGTAGCACTGTAGGTGGCTGTGAAGCACTACACAGTTAGTTGACAATTTGCTGATGGGCCTACAGTGAGAGAACAAGTCTGTGAGATGGGTGAAGGGAAAATGAAAGGAAAAAGAGTAGTGAAAATAGAGTACCCCCTTCGTAGACCATAATATTACCCCTTTTGTACAGTTGAAGCACCTGTGAGACCTCTAATCATTCTCCTTCATTGACCTTGTAGTCCATGGGATCATAGTTGTCTAGTGGGTTGTGGTGATTGGAACAGAACTCATCAGAGTGTCCTAATTCTCCACACAAGAGACAGATACAATGTGGACAGAAGGCCTGGATGTGCCCAGGAGTGGTGATGTGACAGGGGACATTCATACATAATGTGGGCAGTCAGCATAGATGTGTCCTCATTGGTTGCACATGAAGCATCAGGCCAGAGTGGGATGAGCAGGAGTAGGAGGGAGAGAGGGAAGAGTGTCTACATTGATGGGTCAGTTGGTGGCCCCAGGCAATGGTGAGGGGGTTGCTACATAGTCCTTGTTATAGCAACTGGAGGTGGAGAACAGAGTTGTCTGTCTCTGTTTTCCTTGATTTTCCTGAGGATGTTGCCCCATAGTTTGTGCTGCAGAGCCGGGAAGTCCAAACAAAACTGTTTCACCATGTTATTTGAAGTGATGAGAATGATGGGAGAGTGTTGGAGTAGTGGGGTGACCTTGGGTAGGGAGTATGCTGGAGGGTCCTGGTTCAGGGGTTGGAGTCCCTCATTCAAGAAGAGGTATGGTAGTGAGGAAAGTGAGGATGTTGGGGTGGTCTGTGGGGAGAGTGGTGACAGATTTGGGAAGAGGATTGCTGCCAGATCCTCCAGCAGGGATAGTACTTCTGGTTTGGGGATGTGGGCAAGTTGTGGGAGGTGCTAGAGGTGGAACAGGGAGTGGTTCTGTGAATGGGGTGTTGGAGGATGAGGAAGGGGAATCTGGGGTGATGGTGCAGACATTGTCCCAGATGGGCTTGGATTCTTGTGGATTAGCCACATTGTGGGCCTGAGTGTTTCTGTCCCAAGGGTGCTCTGGGTTGTCATCCAGATAGTATGCCCAGAGATTGGCTGGTAGGGAATTGAAGATTGGGTGCAGAACATGCATGAACAGTGGAGTGGGGAGGAGGCAAATGACATCAGAGAATCCATGATCATGGAAGGTGTCCAGGATTGCATCTCTAGAGGTGTGGATGGCCTGCCCCATGGCTGCAGTGTAGACAGGCAAGGTCCCATCAGGGAATAGTTGGGCATGCAGGGTACAAGTGGTGACATATGTAGAGGAGATAATTCCCAAAGATTGGAGAATTGGGCTGTCTCAGAAGGCAGGAATGGATGGGATAGCTTGGGATGCAGCAGGATTCTTGAGAAGTGATGCAAAGAGAATTTGTCAGGAATGGTCTGGGAGTCTGTGGATACAGATGGGGAGTTGGAACAGGATTGCATTGAGTGATGACAAGGACATAAAGGGTTTGGTGATGATGAGTATAAAGGAGCAAGGGCTCAACTCAAAAGCAAGTGAGGAACTGAGGGTTTAGGATGAGGGAAAGGTGATGGGATTGTGCACCTTATATTCCTTGAGGAGATCCACAGCATGTCCAAGATTGGACTTGGGTTCCCAGGTGTTTTTGGAAGATGGGTAGTCTTTCCATGAAATGAGATGTAACACACAGCATAGTGTGCTGCAATACTAAGATATGAAGCTTCAAAGGAGGATGAAGAAAGAGCGATGGTTCGAGTGGAGTTTGTAGTCCAAGTGCCGAGCTTTGAGATGATGCGAAGCCTAGGCGGTCTCACCTATTCAGGTACGAACTATGCGCTCACTGAACTCAGTGGTCACTAGAATAACGCTGGTATTGTGTAGAACTAGCTTAAGGGAAATTACAGCTGAGAGCAGCAAGAGTATTTATACAGAAGGCCCCTGGTCCATGCATAACATCAAGAAAGGAAATAAGGAGCAGGAGCCTGAAGGGTTTCCATCTCTGTCTACATGTGACTCGAATGTGCAGCACTACAAAGTCAGTCCGAGTCATAAAATGTCATGTGCAGTATGCGCAGCAACATGTGTACCACAGCATGAAGTCCAAATAAGATGCTGTGGTGGGAACAGAAGAATAGTTTAAATAGGGATATAGGTGGGGCACCATGTGAGCCAAAAGAGGAAAGGAAATTGAGAACATATCTGGTACATGTGGAGGACAACTCCACTACGAATACAACATATAGTGAGTGAGACAAGAGATGAACAAATGACAAAAGACAAGTGAAAAAGTGTACCCCCTCAGTAAACCATAACATGAGATAGTGGTGGTGTCAAGCAGAGCCCCAATGGGCAAGGATTTGGTCAATCTTGAATCTCTCTTCTCCATCTATTATGTCTGGTGGAAGCAGAACAAAGTTTGGTCCATGTTCTGCAGTTTCTCTATATGGGGTTGGGAGGGAGGCATGGATGATGTTGTGGATCTTCCAGGTGCATGGCAAGTGGAGTTTGTATGAAACAGGTGATATAACCTGTGTGATTTCAGATGGGCCTTCATGGCAAGAAGTGAGCTTGCAAGAGGGGTAGCAGAGTCTCAGGTTGTGGCCTTCAAGCTACACCTTCATCAGCAAACCTACATTTTTTCTGGGTCATTGAAATCAATGATAAGACTGACAGGCCTGAATGGACTAATCAATGATAGATTGACCTGACTAACTGAACTGATTTACTGATAAGCTGATAAGCTAATTTATTGAATGGACTGGTTGACTAACTATCTAGCTGACAAATTGACAAACCTGACACACCTGACTGACTGACCAACTGACCAGCTGATGGGCTGATGGGCTGACTTGGCTGACTGACTGACAACCTGACTGACTGATAGACTGACATGACTGGTTGACTGGTTGACTGACTGACTGATGGGATGACATGACTGACAAGACTGACCAGATGATTAATTGATTTACTGAGTGGACTGATGGGACTGATATCACTGGTGAATTGACAAGCTGATATGCTGATAGCTCTGAGAATGCTGATAGCAATGAATTACTTATAAATGATAGCACTAATAGCATGCTGTCAGTCAAGTCAGACAGCTTAGCAAGGTCATTGATTTTGATAACTCAGAGAAAATGTAGGTTTGCTGATGTTATCTCTGACTTTCCAGGGTTTGAATTTCAAGGTAATGTGTTCTTTCATGTAGCATTGGGCTTTTTCATGGGTGGTGTGTGCTTCCTTGTGAGCCTCATTGAGGTCTCCAAATTGTTTTTCTAGGGCAGGGAGGAAGGTGGATGTTCCTATACTGGGATAAGCCCTCGGCTTATATTCCATCATCACAGAAAATGGAGTTTTTCCTGTTATGTATGAAATGGATGGAGGAGTTGTGACAGTACTCTGCCATTGGCAATAGATCTGACCATCTGGTGGCATCTCCTTGGCAAAAGATCCAAAGATAGGTTTTCACTTCCTGATTGACCTGTTCTGTCTCTCCATCTGTTTGTGGATGGTAAGCAAAAGAGAGGAGCAGATCATACTCAAGGAGCCTCGCTAGTTCTCGAGCAAAGGCTGAGGCAAACTGTGGACTGTGGACTGAGATAACCCTATCATGGAGTCCAAAGTGGGGAAAGACCTTTTTGAAGAAGAGGTGTGCAATGCCCTCAGCATCCACACTCTTGTGAGTTGGGGTGAAAATTACTCCCTTTGTAAGGCCATGATTGACCATGACCATAACTGAATCACATCCCTTAGATGGTGGCAAGTCTGTGATGAGATTGACTAGAAAAGGGGTGAGATGCAGGACAGTGGGATGGGTGTTGACTTTGTTGTGGTGTAACCTTGAACAAAGTAATGCCTGAATGAAGTGAAACCGGGCCACCAATAGTCATGCTATACCACATTGACAGTTTGGTAATAATTGCCATGACCACCCACAGGTGAGTCATGGATGATGTGGAGGAGGTCATTCTGGTGAGCTTCAGGCATGTAGGCCTGATCCTTAAATCATCATTAAAGCACCAGTCATGAATGGAGGAATGAGGATTTCCTGAGGTACCCTCATCCAGCTGACGAAGTTGGCCGATGACAAAGGCATCAGAGGTAGTTGACTGCTTGATGGCAGTCTGGAGGTTGAGGTCAATTCTGTTGAAGCAACAGGGATAAGGTAGAGGATTACCTGACACTCACCAGAGGTTAGAGGGTGTTGCTGCAAGTGATGGTTGTGGTAAGAACACAAGATGTTATTTGAACTCAGACAACTGAGTCCTAACTTATATACTGTATGGAGCATGTGACTATTTTCATATATGGTACACTACACTACTACTTGTAAGTAATATAAGTAGCATTGAGAGCTACTACATGGTGCTTGATCAACAGATTCTCTTTAAAAAGAGCTCTGCTGGAAGTAGGGTAACTTTGGTGTTGTCATCCGAAGTATCCAGGGTGTCCTTCTGCAAAAGAGTGTCCACTGGGCCCATGTTAATCCTGGGTATGTGTTGGAACAGGAGATTGTAGTCCTGTATCATTAAAAGCCATCTAGCTTGCCACCTAGAGAGCTTGTGAGGGTCCTTGAAGTAGCACTGTAATGCACAGCATAGCATGCTGTGATACTAAGATACTAAGCTCAAGCAAGGACAAAGAAAGAGCGAGGGTACAAGTGAAGTTTGTAGTCCAAGTGCTGAGCTTCGAGACAATGCAAAGCCTAAGTGGTCTCACCTATTCAGGTATGAACTAAGCACTCACTGAACTTGGTGGTCACTAGAAATAATGCTGGTATTGCATAGAACTAGCTTAGAGTGAAATAATGAGCTCCTACCTCCAGTCTACTGGCTCCACTTGGGCCCTCGAGCTCTCTCGCCCGGCACCACTTACAGCAATGAGCGACAGCGAGGACTGCAATAACTGGATCCAATGGATCAAGGCAAACGACCAGATGATTGGGTCAATCAAGATGAGACTCTCGGAGCCCATCCGAGCAAAGCATGCAGCCCTCACGGATGCTGCTGCGCTTGTGAAGGTGCTGTAACGCACAGCGTAGTAGTGACGTAGCGTGCTGCGATACAAAGACAAGAGCGGGAGTGGAGATGCGAGAGCGAGTGACAAGTAGAGGGATTCTCAAGGAACAATGCCGAGCTTCGAGACGATGCGAAGCCTAAGCTGGTCTCACCTATCTAGCAATCTCCCTAGACTTGGTGGTCACTAGGAACTACACTGATATTGTGTAGAACTAGCTTAGGGAAAATACAGGAGGGCGAGAGAGCGCCCTTATATACGGTAGGCCCCTTCTAAATAAAGAAAGGATGTGCAGCATCCGCAGTCACAAAATATGACTTGGTGCACAGCATAAGAGTCATAATGAGTCATGACGAGTCATAAACAAAGGTGATGCCGCAGGCAGTGAAGTCTGAATAAGGCGACTGCGGAACGGAAAGGAAGTCTAAATAAGGTAAGGGCGGGGCGCCGTGTGAGACAGAAAGAGAAAAGGAATCGGGAAACGTATCTGGTATAATGGAGGACGACTCCATTATGAATACAACTGCATACGGTAAAGAGAACGAGACTAGAAGTTGAGTGATCAAGAAAGTGTAGTAAAAAAGATGTACCCCCTCATAAACCGTAACAGGTGCTCCACGACGAGTACGCTGCACCTGGTCTCTCTGGCACGTACACCATCTTCAAAGAGCTCCTCGAGCTCTTGATCCTGTTCTCCTCTCATCCCACCCCTGCCCTTGACAAGGCAGCAAACCTCTTCATGAGGTTAAAGGCGGCCAGTTACGAAGTTCCCAATGGCATCCAGGTGATGCTGCTCTTGAGCAAGCTCCCTTCTACCATGGACGTCATCCTCCAGATGATGATCCAAGCCAAGGATATGGCTGGCAAGCTGAAAACCCCCACTGTCACAGAGATCCACAAGGCTGTGGTCCTGTCATGGGACCAGCGCCTTCTCAGTGGCAAGGGGGGGCGATCTGCACAGGCCAATAAGATTTCGGCTGTGAAGTGGAAGGGTGACGACCCTAAATTCCAACAGCAGCAGAAATCCCAGCAGCAGTAGCCTAAACAGCAGTAGCAGTAAGGGGAGACTAGCACTGAAGGATCTGGGAAGAAAACCCAGCGAGGCAAGAAGAAGAGCAAGTCACAGGATGACCATGCTCACATTGCCTCCCCCGCCATTATCACCTATACAGGTGGTAAAGAGTGCACGGTTGATCCCCGCACCCTTGTGCATCGATCCCCCCAGGCATACCAAGGCTCCGGCAGTCCCCCCGCCGATACCTGCATCCAAGAGGCTTTTACCCTCACCCACCGTCTTGAGATCCAACCGTCCTCCAAGACGATTAGGAAGCTCAATGAGGAAACGAGCCAGGTGAAACGGGTGAGTGAACCAAATTGGATCCTCAGAAATCCTGACCTCATTTACGGTTTTCCCAGTCCCACATCCGTCCATGACACTTGTGATATACCTGATGATCAGCGCATTGTCAAGATCTCAGACGATGAGGAGGAGCCTGTTGTCACTCCCAAACGACGCAAGATTTGCCGCTCATGCAGGTGCAAGATAGAACCACTGCCCCAGTCCTCATGGGACACGGATGATATGGTGGACATCTATGGCTCTGATGTTGATGGGGAGATCGCTGACGCTGCTGGGATTGAGGACCTGTCATGGCCTCAAATGATCAGGCAAGTGATTTGCTCCGCAAACCTTACTCGAGCTGACATGAATCACTTACATGTGTTGTTTCCAACAAACATAGTTAATAATTTCATGTTGATGGCAAAGGACAATGTAGATACAAATATGCTTGTATCTACGCACACCAGCACAAATCAAAATTGTTCTTCGTGCTCTGCTCCTACCAGTTCAAATCATAAGTGTTCGTGTAATCCTTCTAGGAAGTTTTGGATCCTTGATTCGGGTGCTTCAATGCACTTTACCCATGATCACACTGACTTTGTTGAATATGAGGCATTTAAGCATCATGAACGGATACCCGTCACGACTGCCTCTGGTATAATCTACATCGAAGGAACAGGTCGAGTACTTGTGCATTGGGAGGACTCCAAAAAAGACTCCCAAATTATGGCTCTGTTAAATGTGGGCTTAATACTCCAATCAGAAGTCCGCCTCGTCTCCCTGGGTCAACTACTTGCATGTGGTGCAAAAGTCCATGGCGATGATATACAGATTACAGTGACTTATGGTGATGGCACTACCCTTGCCCCATTTATTCCTGGTCGAGTCAGTCATGGTTTATACACAATCAAAGCATTACCATTGAAAGGACAACATGCCCATATGACAAGGACCATTACGTATGACATCCTTTATAAACGCTTAGGTTACCCCTCAAAGGAGGTCCTTAGACATGCCAAGAAGCATGTCAAAAGTCTACCTGATGTTGAGATTCCACAAGAAAGCTCCATCTGTGACGGCTGTGCTAAAGGTAAACTTCCTAACCAGAGTTATCCACCAACTGAGCGATGCGCTACACACACGTTTGAATTGATTCACTCGGACATTAAGTCCTTCCCCATTGAATCATACCATCGGTATAAATACATCATTACTTTCTTTGATGATTACACCTCTATGGCGTGGGTCATGACGTTGTGCACTAAATATGCTGCACTGACAGCCTCCTGACACTTTCTGAAAATGGTGTCCACACAATTTGAGGCAAAAGTCTTAGGATGGATGTCTGATGCTGGGGGAGAATACAAGTCCAGAGCATTCGATGACATGCTCAAAGGGGAGGGAATACACATTTTTCAGAGTGCCCCTCACACTCCACAACAAAGCGGTCAAGCAGAATGATTCATGTGTACTGTTATGGACAAATCCAAGGCTATGCGGCATGATGCTTGCATTCTGGATAGTTGGTGGGAATTTAGCATTCTACACGCAACCCACATCTACAACAGGACACCACTGCATGGCCATAACTGGCGCACTCCTTATGAGGTGCTACACAAGCAGCAGCTGGACATAGCCCATCTTTGTGTTTTTGGGAGCACTGCTTATGTGCATATCCCAGAAGATGTGCAGGCTAATAAAATGGCCCCTAAGTCTAAACTTATGGTGTATCTGGGTGTAATGCCAGGAAATGAATCAAATTTCCTATTCATGCATTCCCCCAACAACATCCTATTTACCTCAGGACACACAATTTTTAATGAATCAAGATTTCCCCACTGTGCATCACACCACACACGATCTGCTGCACCACCTGTGCCTACTGTTGCCAGTGAGCGTGAGCCTATACAAGCAATACCTCCCCCCCCTGCAGACGATAACTATTGACCCAATCAACCCACTCCGCGAGTTCCTACTCCTCCTCCTGTCTCTCCTCACACACCCTCGCCTTGCCCAGCACTGCCCTCTCCTAGTGTACCTAAGAAAGGTATAAGGGGAGCACCGCCAGTGATCCCTCCTGCCCCAGTGCACCCCCAACATGAGCACTGTGTGCCTGTAAGGCCTGGCAATGTTTATGGGGATGATAAGCATCCTGTAGAGCAAGTGAAGGAGATCGAGCACAAATCGCACTGGCAAGACACCGTTAGGGAACCTGGTCCATCTCAACAGAGACAACCAGAGCCTGAGTCACCTCAAATGCCAGGCAATCTTCCTGAACATAGTGCGCCGCCTGCTCCCACCAAAGCACCTGAATCTGACAGTGAAGCTGATGTCAAATGATTATGTTGTGAAGAGGGAGCTGGATTGGCCGCATTTTTTATGTCTAAGGCAATACCCCGAGTGCTGGTTTCTGCAGAAACTAAGCCACTATGCAAATGGACTTATATGGACATTCAGATGCTACCCACTGCAGCACAAGAGGAATGGAAAGCCGCTTGTCGACATGAGCTAGACATACTTCATGAGTGAAAAGTCTTTGAACTGGTTGACCCCCCAAAAGGGTGTAAGGTTATTGCAAACTGATGGGTCTTTGATCAGAAACCTGATGGTTGTAAACGTGCACAATTGGTTGCAAAAGGTTCCTCTCAAACAGAGGGAATCAATTTCGACCAAATCTTCTTCCCAGTTGCAAGGTTTGAGACTGTGGCTTATGCTAGCACTCGCTGCCTTAGAAAACCGGCATATTGAAGCACTCGATGTAAGAAGCACTTATCTTCATGGAAAGCTAAACAAGGAAATCTACATGAAACAACCCAAAGGTTTCACAGTCCCAGGGCAAGAGCACAAAGTGCTCCAACTATGTCATGCCCTGTACAGCCTTAAACAAGCTGGACTAGCCTGGTGGGAGACTCTCAACAAGTCCATGAAAGAACTCGGCTTTGAACATCTGAAGTCGGATGCTGGTATCTTTTTATACCGGAAGAAAGGCACCAGAGTAGTGGTTGCCATAGTCTATGTTGATGACACCCTATTCTGTGGTCCTGATAAAGCCATAGTTGCTGAGGTAAAAGCCGCTTTTATGTGCAAATGGGAGTGCAGAGACTTAGGTCCTGCAAAGGAATTTCTACACATGAGGATCTGCCGGAGTGGCAGCAAGATCATGATTGATCAGTGTACCTACCTTGAAAAGGTCCTTGAGCGATTCAGCATGCGAAACGCTAGAATTGCCCCCACTCCCTTACCTCAGAGATATTATCCCCTCAACTACAATGGTCCAGTTGACCCAGAACTGTGATCTTGCTTCCAACAAGTGATCAGATCCCTATTGTACATTACACTGGGAACCAGACCAGACATAGCTTATGCTGTGACCACCCTATCTCGGCATGCTGCCAAACCCTCGTCAGAGCATC
This sequence comes from Boletus nobilissimus, assembly GCA_038088815.1. Lineage (NCBI taxonomy): Eukaryota > Fungi > Basidiomycota > Agaricomycetes > Boletales > Boletaceae > Boletus > Boletus nobilissimus. Next base: position 33,036 of record JBBPJO010000047.1, on the reverse strand, counting down.
TCGACAAGGCACTCTACATATGCTGGTATCTTCTTGGTATCCGCTACTATTCCCTTGTCTTCGATGGAGCTTCTCAGGCTGGCATGATGGCATACACCGATTCTGATTGGGCATCCGATCCTAACACCTGTCGCTCTCAGACTGGCTGGTTTATCAAACTAGCAAATTGCATCTTCAGCTGGCAGTCGCGCCAACAACAGCACATTGCCTATTCTTCTACAGAAGCTGAATACGTTGCACTTTCTGATTGTAGCAAACAGGTGGTTTGGTTGCATTCCTTAATGGAAAAACTAGGATACAAGTTACACCCAATTCCTATTTGTGGCGATAACCAAGGATCAATCTTCATGGGATCAAACCCTGTTACTGAAAAATGTAACAAACACGTGGACATCAAATGGCACAGTGTTAGGGAGTTCATCCGTGAAGGATTAGTAGAACTATTCTTTATTGAAGGGGCTCACAATCCCACTGATATGTTCACAAAAAACCTTGGACACATCAAACTTGATCAGTTCAGATCGCAACTCGGGCTAGTCTTCTACAACAAACGCATAGCACCTTAACTGAGTGCTCTCTTCACTTACACACCTCATACCGGCAGGTTAGCATGGGGGAGTGTTGATTGAGCACCATGTAGTAGCTCTCAACACTACTTATATTACTTACTAGTAGTAGTGTAGTTTACCTTATATGGAAATAGTCACATGCTCCATGTAGTATATAAGTTAGAACTCAGTTGTCTGAGTTCAAATAACATCTTGTGTTCTTACCACAACCATTGCTTGCAGCAACACCTCTAACCCTTGGTGAGTGTCAGGTATTCCTCTACCATATACCTGTTGCTTCAACACCGAGTTCTTTCATGGACTCATTGAGAGTCTCCCACCAGGCTAGTCTGGCTTGTTTAAGGCCATACAGGGTATGTTGTAGATGGAGCACTTTGTACTCTTGCCATGGGACTGTGAAATCTTCGGGTTGTTTCATGTAGATTTCCTCATTTACCTTTCCATAAAGGTAAGCACTTCTTACATCGAGTGCTTCAATATGCCAGTTCTCTAAGGCAGTGAGTGCAAGCATGAGCCACACAGTTTCAAACCTTACAACTGGGGAGAAGATCTGGTTGAAGTTGATTCCTTCTGTTTGAGAGAAACCTTTTGCAACCAATTGTGCACATTTATGACCATCAGGTTTCTGATCAAAGACCCATTGGTTTGCAATAACCTTACACCCTTTTGGGGGGTCAACCAGTTCAAAGACTTTTCGCTCACGAAGTATGTCTAGCTTGTGTTGACAAGCGGCTTTCCATTCCTCTTGTGCTGCAGTGGGTAGCATCTGAATGTCCCTGTATGTCCATTCACATAGTGGCTTAGTCTCTGCAGAAACTAGCCATTGGGGTATTGCCTTAGACATCAAAAATGCGGCCAATCCAGCTTCCCCTTCATGACATAGTCATTCGATGTCAGCTTCACTGTCAGATTCAGGAGCTTTGGTGGGAGTGGGCAGCACACTGTGTTCAGGAAGATTGCCTGGCATTTGAGGTGATTCAGGTTCTGGTTGGCTCTGTTGAGATGGACCAGGTTCCCTAACAGTGTCTTGCCAGTGTGATTTGTGCTCGATCTCCTTCACTTGCTCTACAGGATGCTTATCATCCCCATAAACGTTGCTGGACCTGATGGGCACACAGTGCTCATGTTGGGGGCACATAGGGGCAGGAGGGATCGCTGGCAGTGCTCCCCTTTTTCCTTTCTTAGGTGCACTAGGAGGGGGTGGTGCTGGGCAAGGTGAGGGTGTGTGAGGAGGGACAGGAGGAGGAGTAGGAACTTGCAGAGCAGGTTGACTGGGCCAGTTGGTTCCAGTGATGTAATGCTGCCATTCTTCTAGTATGTGTATAACCACTAGAAGTTCCCTATCATAAATGTTATAATTATGTTCCCCTGGTGAGAACATTCGAGAGATGTAGTAGCAAGGGTATAAGTCGCCATTGGCATCCTTCTGCATCAGCATGCCTCCAGAAGCCATTAGTGAGGCATCTGTTATCACAAAGAATGGTTTGGAAGTATCTGGCATTGTCAAGACAGGTGTAGAGGTAAAGGCCTTTCAGAGGGGGTTGAAAGCCTTCTGTTGCTCATGCATCCAGGACCATGGCTGCCCTTTCTTTGTCAGATCCAAGATTGGCCTAGCAATTTCTGAGAAGTTCAGAATAAACTTGCAGTAAAAGTTGCAGAATCCAATGAATAAGTGAACTGTGCAAACTGAAGTAGGTGATTCCCAGGTAGCAATTGCTGAGAGCTTGGTAGGGTCCATCACAATAATACCCTCTTGGATGACCATCCTGAGGGATTCAACCTCCAGGATGTTGAACATACATTTTTCTAGTTTGGGGCTGAGCTGGTTGTTGTGTAACTGCTCCAGAACTTGCCTCGTCTGTTGGTGGTGTTCCATAAGATCCTTGGAGTGAATCAACATATCATCCATGTAGATGATCAACCATCCTTCCACTATCATATCCTTGAAAATGAAGTCCATGAATGACTGGAAATCTGCTGGACTGTTACACAGGCCGAAGAACATGAGAAGAGGCTTGAAGAGACTGAAAGGTGTAATGAATGCCACCTTCCAGGCATCTTTAGTCTTGATCCTGATGTTATTATAGCCCCAGTGAATATCCATCTTCGTGAAGTAACAGAATCCCTTGAGCTGATCCATCAAGTCTCCGATGAGCAGGGGAGGGTATGTGTTCTTGATGGTATGCTCGCTGAGATAGCAGTAATCTTGGCAGGGGCAAAGATTGCTGTCCTTCATAGAGATGAAGAAGAATGGAGATGCCTGGGAGGAATTGGAAGGTCATATATGACAAACAACAACAGTTCTGAGTATTCCAAGTGTTTTGATCTCGGAACTCCTATTCTGGAACCACTTCCAGAATGTTTCTCCACTCTTCTGAACTTGGAAACACTGGAACCACTTCCAGAACTGTGCATGGAAGTGCCAGAAGTGTAATACCTTATTTCCTTAAACCTTATAACCTTTCTTCAGGGTTATCACAGCAATATTGTAGGTAACATAATATGAGTATACTACCATCCAGTGCATATATATACTTACACCTCACTTACAAGCACCTCAGTCATTTCTGCCCATCGTAGGCAGCAGCTGAGGTGAGCCCACTGTTTACCTAGACTTTTATCCAACTCATGTACTGTAGTATTGGGCAACTCCTGCCCTCTCTCAGACTTTGTTAGGTTATGAGCCCTGTTGGTGCAAGCGAATCAAACAAACAACGCAACACTCGCACATCCCTCAGTGCACCCCTCACTGTTCAGCTCAAACAATCTTTGGCTACCAGCCACTCTCAGCTATCGGCTATCTGACACCTGTTAGAAAATAAATCTTCTTCTGTCAAACTCCTACCCTGTCCTGTCACTCAAAATGACATTGGGCACTATCCAGAGTAATGAAATCCTGACTGGACCTGATGCATTCCTGCTATGGGGAGTGCAATGCACAGCGTGGCATGCTGCAATACAAAGATACTAAGCTCAAACAAGGACAAAGAAAGAGTGAAGGTACAAGTGAAGTTTGTAGTCTGGGTACTGAGCTTCAAGATGATGTGAAGCCTAAGTGGTCTCACCTATTCAGGTATGAACTAAGTGCTCACTGAACTTGGTGGTCACTAGAAATAATGCTGATATTGCGTAGAACTAGCTTAGGGAACAGTACAGCTGAGAGCAGTGCGAGTATTTATATGGTAGGCCCCTGGTTCATGCAGAGAGTCTAGGAAAGGAAATAAGGAGTGGGAGCCTGAAGGAATTCTGTCTCCATCTAAGTATGACTTGAGTGCGCAGCACTATGAAGTCAGTCCGAGTCATAAAGTATTATGTGCAGTATGCGCAGTAACATGCATGCCGCAGCAAGAAGTCTGAAATAAGATGCTGTGGTGGAAGTGGAAAGAATGTCTAAGTAAGGATATAGGTGGGGCGCCATGTGAGTCGAAAGAAAGAAAGAAAGAGATCAAGAACATATCTGGTACATGTGGAGGATGACTCCACTATGAATACAATGTATAGTGAGTGAGGCAAGGGATGAGTAAGTGAAAAGACTAAGGAAAAAGTGTACCCCCTCAGTAGACCATAACATTACCCCCTTCCTATGGTCGAAGCACCTGTGAGACCCTTAATCTATATCCCCCTTATTGACTTCATAGTCCATTGGATCATAGTCATCAAGGGGATTACGTCTAGTTGGGCAAAGCTTGTTAGAATGTCCCAACTCCCTACAAAGTGGGCAACGATGTCAAGGACAGTAGGCTTATATGTGTCCCAGGGCGGTTATTTGACAGAAGGGACATTTATATTGTGCACAGTCAGCATGAAGGTGTCCTCACTGGTTACAGACAAAGCAGCAACTGAGGATGGGACAAGAGGGAGTGGGAGGTAGGGAAGGAATGGTGTCTATATTGATGGGCTGGGAGGAGCAGCCAGGTGACAGCGAGGGTGTTGCCATGAAGTCCTTGTTATAGCGATGGGTGGTGGGAAATGGAGTTGCCTGTTGCAGCTTTCCTCAATATCCCTCAGGATGTTTGCCCACAGCTTGTGTAATGCACAGCGTAGCGTGCTGCGATACTAAGATACTAAGCTCAAATGAGGACAAAGAAAGAGCGAGGGTATGAGTGAAGTTTGTAGTCCGAGTGCTGAGCTTCGAGATGATGCGAAGCCTAAGCAGTCTCACCTATTCAGGTATGAACTAAGTGCTCACTGAACTCAGTGGTCACTAGAAACAACGCTGATATTGCGTAGAACTAGTTTAGGGAAAATTACAGGAGGGTGAGAGAGCACCCTTATATACAGTAGGCCCCTTCTAAATAAGGAAGTGGTGTGTAGCACCTCTAGTCATAGTGAGTCACAAATGTATGACTCGATGCGCAGCATAAGAGTCAGCACGAGTCATGAAGAGCCATGACAAGTCAGAAAACAAGGCTATGCCGCAGGCGGTGAAGTCCGAATAAGGCACTGCGGTGGAACGGAAAGGAAGTTTAAACATAGGTATAGGTGGGGCGCCATGTGAGATAGAAATGGAGAAGGATTGGGAGACGTATCTGGTATAATGGAGGACGACTCCATTACGAATACAACTGCACACAGTAAAGAGAACAAGACTAGGAGTTGAGTGAATGAAAGAACAAGAGAAAAAGTGTACCCCCTCAGTAAACCGTAACAGCTTGTGCTGAGGAGCTGGGTAGTCTGAATGAAACCTTTGTGCCATGTTGCTTGATGTGACAAGGATGATGGGAGGGTGTTGGAGTGGAGGGATGTTCTCAAGCAGGGAATATGTGCTTGGGCTTGGGGATAGGACTCCCTTGTCTGAGGAGGGGTACAGTAGCAAAGAAAGTGAGGACATTGGGGTGGTCTGCAGAGAGAGTGGGGAGAGGTCCAGGAACAGTATTGCTGCTAGGTCCTGGAGCAACACCAGGACTTCTGGCTCAGGAATGGTCACCAACTGCAGAAGGGTTTGGAGGTGGGATAGGTAATGGGTCTGTGGATATGGAGTCAGGGGTTGAGGAAGAGCTGGGGGTGATGGTGGAGTCACCATCCCAGATGGTTTGTCTGGGATCTCTGGCCCAAGTGTTCCTGTCCCAGGGATGATCTGCATTGTTGTCCAGGTAGTAAGTTCATAACTGGGCGGGCAATGTGTTAATGATGGGTCGCAGAACATGTATGAACAAGGGGGATGGGAGTGAGGAGAGAATGTCAGCAAATCCTTGGTCATTGAAGGCATCAAGGATTGCATCTCTAGAGGCATGGATGGCCTGTTCCATGGCAGTGGCATAGACAGGCAGGGTCCCATCTGGGAAAAGTTGGGCGTGAAGTGTCCATCCAGTGGTGTACATATGAAAGATGATTCCCAAAGATTGGAGAATCAGGCTGTCTCTATAGAGGGATACATGTGATAGGACACAGGCGATAGCGGGGTTCTCCAGCATGGAGGTGAAGAGGATTCATCGGGAGCGGTCAGGAAGTCAGTAGATGTGGACTGGTAGTTGGTAGGGTACTGCATTAAGTGACAAAGAGGACATCAATAGTTCAGTGACAATGGTGGTGACAATGGAGGAGCTAGGGCTCAACTCAAAAGCAAGTGAGGAATTGAGGGTTTAAGGAAGGAAGGCGACTGGATCCCTGGCCTTATATTCATTGAGGAGGTCCACAGCATGTCCTAAGTTGGACTCGGGTTCCCAGGTGTTTTCGGAGGACAGGTATCCTTTCCATGAAACGAGATAGTGTAACGCACAGCGTAGTGTGCTATGGTACGAAGAAGAGTTCGCAGATACAGAAGTAAGAGCGAGTGACAAGTAGAGGGATCCTTGAGGAGCAATGCCGAGCTTCGAGACGACACGAAGCCTAAGCTGGTCTCACCTATCTAGGAACGTCGCTAGACTCGGTGGTTACTAGAAACTACACTGATATTGCATAGAACTAGCTTAGGGAAATTACAGGAGGGCGAGAGAGCGCCCTTATATATGGTAGGCCCTTTCTAAATAAGGAAAGGATGCACAGCATATGAGTTGTAGCGAGTCATAACGAGTTGAGATGAGTCATGACAAGTCATAAATAAAAGGCTGTACCGCAGGCGATGAAGTCCGAATAAGGCAACTGCGGCGGGACTGGAAGGAAGTCTAAATATGGTAATGGCAGGGCGCCGTGTGAGACAGAAAGGAGAAAGAGATCGGGAAACGTATCTGGTATAATGGAGGACGACTCCATTACGAATACAACCACATACGGTAAAGAGGACGAGACAAGAATGAGGCTAGAGGTCGAGTGAACAGAAAGTGTAAAGGAAAAAGTGTACCCCCTCGTAAACCGCAACAGATAGTGATGGTGTTGAGCGGAACCCTGATGGGCTAAGATCTGTTCAATTTTGAATTCCTCTTCCCTGTCTATTATGTCTGGTGGAAGCAGAACAAAGTTTGGTCTGTGCTCAGCGGTTTCCCGATACAGGGTTGGAAGCGATGCATGGAAGGCATTATGGATTTTCCATGTCTTTGGTAGGCAGAGTTTGTATGAGACAGGTGAAATGACCTGTGAAATTTCAAAAGGTCCCTTGTGTTGAGGGGCAAGTTTTCAAGAAGGGTATCTGAGTTTCAGGTTACGGCCCTCAAGCCATACCTTATCTCCAACCTTACAAGGTTTGAATTTGGACATGACTCATTCACGCATGTATCATTGTGCCTTTGTGTGGGCGGCAGTGGCTTCCTTGCAAGCCTCCTCGAGGTCTCCAAGGTGTTTTTCCAAAGTGGGGAGGAAAATGGTGGTTCCTATTGATGGGTAAGCTCTTGGCTCATACCCAAACATTAAGCTAGATGGAGTCTTTCCCATTATGGAATGGACAGAAGAGTTGTGACAGAATTCCACCATTGGTAATAGGTCTGACCATCAGGTGGCATCTCCTTGGCAAAAGATCCGAATGTAAGTTTCCAATTCCTGATTGACCCATTCCATTTCTCCATTGGTCTGTGGGTGGTAGGCAGATGAAAGGAGGGGGTCATACTTGAGGAGCCTTGCTAGTTTTAGAGCAAAGGCCAAGGCAAACTGTGGACTATGGTCTGAGATAACCTTGTCATGGAGTCCATTGCAGGGAAAGACCTTTTCAAAGAAGAGCTGTGCTATGCCCCCAGCATCCACACTCTTGTAAGTTGGGGTGAAAATTACCCCCTTAGTAAGGCCATGGTCAACCACAACCATAACTGAATCAAAACCATGGGACAGTAGCAAGTCCGTGATGAGATTGACTGACAAACATTGGAAAGGATGGGAGGAAGCAACTGGAAGAGGGGTGAGAGGTGGGACGGTGGGATGGGTGTTGACTTTGTTGGCTTGGCATGTGGCACGACCCTGGACAAAGTGACACACAAAGGAGGTGAGTCCAGGCCACCAATAGTCATGTTGTACCTGGTTGACGGTCCAGTAATAACCACCATGACCACCTGCAGGGGAGTCATGGATAACGTGAAGGAGGTCGTTTCAATGAGCTTCAGGTACATAGGCTCTGTCCTTGAAGTAGAGTATGCCATCATCATATCGCCAATTGTGGATAGAGGAGCGGGGAATTCCTGAAGCACCCTTGTGGAGCTGGCGAAGCTGATTGATGACAAAGTCATTGTGGGTAGTTGACTGCTCGATGGCAGTCCGAAGGTCGGTGTCAATTCATTTCAAAAATAACTCTCCAGGGAGCAGCACGACCTTGGCATTGTCGGCCAATGTGACCAACACATCTTTCCAAGAGAGAGCATCCACTGGGGCCATGTTATTCCTGGGCACATGTTGGAACAGGAGGTCATAATCCTGTAGTGTCAGTAGCCATCTAGCTCGCTGCTTAGATAGCTTTCGGGGGTCCTTGAAGTAACACAGATTCTTGTGGTCTGTGAGCACAGTTACTGGTTGGTTGGTTCCAGTCAGATAATGTCACCATGCTTCTAGTGTGCATATAACTGCTAGAAGTTCCCTGTTGTATATGTCATAATTACATTCCGCCGGCGAGAACATGCTAGAAATATAGCAGCAAGGATGTAGGTCGCAATTGGTGTCCTTCTGCACCAAAACTCCTCCAGAGGCTATTAGAGATGCGCCAGTCATTACAAAAAATGGCTTGGAGATATCTGGCATTACTAGTACAGGTTTAGAAGTGAAGGCTTTTTGGAGGAAGTTGAAAGCCCTCTGTTGCTCGTGTGTCCAGGACTATGGCTGCCCTCTCTTTGTTAAGTCCAAGATCAGCCTAGCAATTTCCAAGAAGTTTGGAATAAACTTGCAGTAAAAGTTGCAGAACCCTATAAATGAGCAGACTGTGCAAACTGACATCGGTGGTTCCCAGCAAAAGATTGCCGAAACCTTGGTAGGGTCCATCGTGATGATACCCTCTTTAATGACAATCCTGAGGAATTCAACCTTGGATGCATCAAAAGTACATTTTTCCAGTTTGAGGCCAAGACAATTGTCACATAATCATTCTAGAACTCACCTCATTCGTTTGTGGTGTTCAGTAAGATCCCTAGAATGGATCAAGATATCATCCATGTAGATGATCAACCATCTGTTACAGTTTACTGAGGGGATACTCTTTTTCCTTCACTTTTGCATTCGCTCGCCTCACATCTCACTCACTATATGTTGTATTTGTAGTGGAGTTGTCCTCCACATGTACCAGATACATTCTCAATTCTCCTTCCCCTTTTGACTTACACAGCACCCACCTATATCCATATTTAGACATTCTTCTCATTTCCACCGCAGCATCTTATTTCAGACTTCATGCTGCAGCGCATGTGTTACTATGCATACTGTGCATAACACTTTATGACTTGAACTGACTCTGTAGCATTGCACACTTGAGTCATACTGAGGTGGAGAAGGAATCCCTTCGGGTTCCCACTTCTTATTTCCTTGCTCAACTTTACACACGGACCAGGGGCCTACTGTATAAATGCTCTTACCACTCTCGGCTGTACTTTTCCCTAGTCATCAGCAAATTGTCAACTAACTGTGTAGTGCTGTACAGCCACCTACAGTGCTACAGTGCCTACAGTAAGGTCTCCCACTGTACAGTGACATAAAATATGCTTAAAAGTGAATTAATTTACCATACAGACAATATTTTTTTTGCCTGTGATTACTGTAGTGCACTGTACTCACTGTACTACTATGTGAACTTGACTGTTTTGCTAATATACAGTAAGCTAGTTCTACGCAATACCAGCATTGTTTCTAGTGATCACTGAGTTCAGTGAGCACTTAGTTTGTATCTGAATAGGTGAGATCGCTTAGGCTTCACATCGTCTTGAAGCTTGGCATTCAGACTACAAAATTCACTTGTACTCTTGCTCTTTCTTCATCCTTGCTTGAGCATAGTGTCTTAGTATCGCAGCATGCTACGCTGTGCATTACACCATTCTTCTGCTACCATATCCTTGAAAATGAAATCCATGAATGACTGAAAAGTCACAGGACTGTTCCAAAGGCTGAAAAACATGATGAGAGGCTCAAAGAGGCCGAAGGGTGTAATGAACACCACCTTCCAGGCATCTTTAGTCTTGATCCAGATGTTATTGTAGCCCCATCAAATATCCATCTTGGTACAGTATCAAGATCCCTTGAGCTGATCCATCAGATCCCCAATGAGCAGGAGAGGGTAAGCATTCTTGATGGTATGCTCATTGAGATATCAGTAATCTTGGCATGGGTGAAGATTACCATCCTTCTTTGAGACGAAAAAGAAGGGGGAAGCCATGGGGGAGTTCGATGGGTAAATACCTCAAATAGCTTTCAAGTGTTCATCAATGAATTCTTTACATGCCTCTCACTCCTTAGAGTTGAGTGGGTAGGCCTTAGCAACATTTGGTTGGAAGGAGTCATCTAGATCTATGCTGTGATTGAACAACCGGTAGGGTGGAAGGGGACCGTCATCCTTCTTTTGGAAGACATCTTCAAAATCTTGGAAGTCCCTCGGGAGTTCCGTCTTGTTCTTCTTCATGTCTTGTGCAAGAGAAGTCAAAATTGTTGTTTTTCTAACAGAGGGTCCAGTTGGCTCTTCATTGTCATCCTCCTCGCATTCTATGAGCATCGGCATCTCCTCTCACTGTGTGGTCAGATCCATGTCAGGTACCTTTAGATGAACCTCATTGGTCTTTGCTGTGAGTAACAGATCAATGTTTTGCTTCCACCATAGAGCTTGTCATTGCTGTATTTTGTTCATCTGGCATTTTCTATTGAAGATGTTGATAGTATGGGCCTCGGCCGCGATGTCTTCTTGTTCCCTCATTTATTTCTATACAGTCAGTTCCATATCATGGATACGAACGATCCCTGTACTCCAGTTAATCTCCAGATCATGATCTCGGAGCCATGGGAATCCTAGGATGATCTTGTCCTTGCCACAGTCAATAACAAGGAAGTCTTGGAGTTTTGTGGTTTCTTTGAGCTGCATTAGCACCAATGCCTGTTTTCATATCAGGCCATTTTTGTTGGGGGATCCATTGACATTGCTCACCTGTAGGGGAGTCTTAAGTTGTGTAGTGGGTATGTCACATGCCACTACTGTAGCATAGTTGATAAAACATCTGGTTGCCCCAGAGTCAATAAGGGCTTTTGTGTCAACACTTTTGAATGCAGTGCAGTCAGGGGGGTAAAGAGTAACTGGCATGGTGATTGATTGTGAGTGACTTCCTGACACAAACACTGGGGAACATCTATGAGAAATATTATTGGCAGGGTATGACATTGACCCATTCCCACCTTTCAAAAACCCTGGTTGGTTCCAGGCATTCTGGGACATTGGTCGGTTCCAGTCCCAGGCCATGTCTCCTGGTCAGGTCCAGGTATTGGACATGCCTCTTCGCAGAAACCAGGGACACCCTGTATGTGGTTGGTGGGTCAGGTCCCACCCTGCCTCAGTCGGTTCCGAGAGCCTTCCTCTTCTCTCACCCCTCTAACCACCTTGATTCCATGTTTGACTGTGTATCTCATGGCAGTCTCTTAAGAAGAAGGTTGCAGTCCAAGCCCCATCCCTTGACCCTTGGGAGTAGCTGCATCTGCTTCCAGCATTGGTTGGAAATTATCACCATTTGCATACATGCCTGGATAATGATCCAGGACTTCCTCCAGGGTGGTCATCCAGAGGTCCACTGGCGCAATAGCGGAAAATCTATTGTTCCATGGTCCAGACCATACAGCCCTGGCTCGTGGTGCTGCCCTAGTCGCTTCCTTCTGGCACTCTTGGTAAGTGGCCGTTCTTACCTTAGCCATGGCTTGGTAGCCTTCCTCCTTGTCCATGGACAAGCTGCCCTCCCCAAAAGCAGTTTTGAGGATCTTAATTGTGGTGCCTTTCTCTGTGCTACCCATTCCTTCTAGGTAAGCCGAGAGTTCATCCTCCCCTCTATAGTGGTGGTGGTTCGTGCCCGTTGTTGCAGGACTTTGTAAGTGGGACATGTGGTGCATCCAGAGAATGTGGTTGGGTGGGGATGTGAGATCTGGTCGGTTCCAGATCCGGTGTGGTTGGAGGACCTACAGCCAACCTTGTGACAGATAAAGCATTTGTTGCTCTGCATATACTCAGTGTGTTGAGTTGGCGATAGGCATATGGCATCTATGTCCATCATGTATGGGTCTTGGTGCAAATGAGAAAAGGGTGCTGGGATATGAGGAACACCCTTTCATAAATCTCCAATCCTCTGCAGCTGTCGGGAGGATTGGCCAGCTTTCTTTATCCAATCCTTGTAGTCATCGGGGATCTTGTCACAAGAAAGGATCATGGTTGTGAGCTTAGGGCTAAGGCTGTGGATGAACCACTCCATAAGAGCATGTTTGTTGGTGATTCCAGACTTCTCAGTGAGAAGTTGGAACTGTGAAGCATACATAGTGAATCCATTGCTCCAAGTTCCATCGGAATCTTTTCTGGCAGTCTGGCGAAGTTTGGAGAGGTTAATCCTAGCCTTGGTAGCTATGTTGTAGGGAGAGAAAGCGGTCTTGAACACCTGTTTGATCTGATCAAAGGTCTTTAGTTTGTTCGGTATGTGGGTGTTGCCCAGTTTCATAAGCCATCCTTCAGCGAAAGTCTTTCCATGGCCCTTACTCATCTTGTTCAGAAAAGCAAGGCATTTGGTTGTATCCATGAAAAGCTTTTTATTGATGGTAAAGTAGGCTTCCATCGAGAGAAGTCATCTATTAGTAGCCTCTGCCTCCCCAGAAAAGTCCTCAGGAAGGCCAGCCTTTATTTCTGAAACCATGCCATCATCTTCTGGAGCCAGGCCAAAGTCAGGGGAAGTTGCTGTGGTCAGTTCTGGGTCAATGTTGTGAAAAACTACAGGGAGTTCCTTGTCAGGGGGGATTGGTGATCCGGGTGGAGTTGGAGTGGTGGGGTAGGGAGGGATGGCAGCTGGTCTGAAGCACTCATCAAGACCTTTACTACCAAGGATCAGGCCTCCTTGGACACAGCACAATGGGAGTTTGAGGAGTGTGAAATCAACATTGTGCATGTGGTTAGTATGGTTGCTTACCAATGCATCCTTTGGGAGTATCAGTGTGTTATTGCACAGTGGCTGGTACACAACAACTCTAAGCCTGAGTCACAAACATGACATGGTGAGCTTGTTCTTTCTGCAAGATATGACAGCTCACATGTGTACATGTTAGCCTTACTCTCACCGAGTTCTTTGATCAACTTGAGTGCTTGAGGTCTCACTCTGAGTTGGACAGTCAGAGAAACAGGGTCAAATTCAAGCTTGAGCATGAGATATACCACTCTATGTGCTCTAATATATGTATCGTGTCCATTGTTGTACTCACAGCTACTTGATGTGATGATTTCTTGCATTGACAAGCACTCTGACAGAACATCTTGGAGTCCCAAGCATCCTATGTGAGTATCCAAATGCACATTTCATCGGGCACTACTTTTTCGAGGGGGAGCACACTACTTTGGCCATATGACAAGTAGATACTGGGATACATGGAATGTAATCGAATGAGAGCCAGACCAGCCTGAGTGCCTATGTTTATTTCATATGACAAAGGGTGGCCATGTTGTATATGACAGTATCTTTTTGTCATCACATTGAAGCAGTGCCATTGCCATGGCATTGTCAAGAGCCAGAGGTTCATGTTGACCTCAATGATCTACCCTCTTCACACTCCTCTGCAGTGTCTGATGATGACCCAAGTGATCCTTCCAGGAATTCAGGGAATGTCAAATAAATGCCAAAAAAATGGAGAACACAAGACAATCTAAGGAACCACCACCATGCAATGACAACAAGGCAATGTACAAGTTGTCATGTGTCACCCACCACTCTTACCAATTGACCATTGACTAAATATGTGGCAGCTGAAATCAGAACCCACACGAGATTTCCATGCTCATTCAATTATGGCAACCCCTGGAAAGGTCAATATTGAACAGGTTCAAGGCTTTTTCATAGTACATACAATTCTAACTGGAGTCTGAGGGAGTGAGGAGATGAGCACAGTTTAGGGGATCACAGGGGATGTGGCATGGTAATTGTTATATCAGGAACAATCTGTAGTGGCAGGCATTTGGGCAGTTGGGGCCCAGATTTGTGCAAGCATCAATGGGTATATTAGGAAACATCTGTGCATGTCGGCTTAAAAAAAGACTTCTGTATTGGGATAGAGAGACATTAGTGTAATTATTATGTATATCTACCTCCAGTTCGTTAAATAACCCCGAAGCTCTTCCTATTACTTATACCCATCTTGTAAATACAGTAGCACACCCACTTGTCTACTATGTCCACCATGCAGCTCCGATCTTGGCCTGGGCATGATATTCCTCCACTGCACCTGTTTTCCCACCCAGCACTTTTTCCAGCCAACGAGTTCCTTGGCAATCATAGCATACTCAGTGTACACATCCATGTACACACTGAGCATGGAGTGTATTCTGGCAGCATTTCTGATGTACTCGCCCATGAGGCCTTTTATGAATCAGTGCATCAAGTTTTCCCATGAGACAGCATCCTCTGACAAGATTAAAACCAAAGACGCCATCCTTTGTGACCTCTCTCTTATAAGGATACTGTACAGAGCTGGTCTCAAGCACTCATCAAGATGTATACTGCCAAGGACCAGACCTTCTTAGACAAAGTACAACAGGAGTTCAAGGAGTGTGAAATTGACATTGTGCATGTTGTTGGTCAGGTGGCTTACCTGGAATAATGTGGATATGCTCACATATAGTAAAAATCCCCAATTAAACATACATATCACCCAGTAGTAAATAGAAAACAATGTATATAAGGCATGTATCATTCACAGAACAAGCATGTAACATCTATATGTACTCAGGAGAGCCACAATGGTATGTTCTCTGGAGTGAGAGTTTTCATGTGGTAAGTGCATATCTACATGATGGTGCAGCCACACCATGCATCATCTCATGTCAACACTTTGGTAATACATGATTTGAAGCTAATCCTACAGGACTTGACTGTTTTGGTTCTAATTTGCCTATGGTCTCCCCAACCAATGACCTCCCATTTCAATCTCCAAGCTCTGCATGGCTGGATGCTAAGAATACCCAAATACTGTCTCAGACAGAGTCCAGCACCCTTTCATACACTCATGCATCAACCCACTCACACAGGACGTAGGACCAGAACTTCAGTACAATGACTATTGGCCGGGCATGCCATCTTTGTCCCAATGTCTAGCGACTGGTACTGATGTCACATCACTCTGAATTTGATTGCCTCCTTGGTCTCTTTGATCACTCCACCTCATTCAGGAGGTCATTTACATGGGACATCTTTTGCTTAATTCCTTGGTCTCTTCACAAGCTGCTTTACCCCCCACTCAATCATGGGGTATCAGCAATATCTTTTGTCCAGGCTCAGTATGTCCTCAATCCGTTGACAGCCATGTCACACTGATCCTGCCATGCATATTATACAGTTGCTGTAGACCCTGAACATTGTGCAACCATACTTGGATGCCAAAACC
Organism: Boletus nobilissimus; assembly: GCA_038088815.1. Lineage (NCBI taxonomy): Eukaryota > Fungi > Basidiomycota > Agaricomycetes > Boletales > Boletaceae > Boletus > Boletus nobilissimus. The sequence continues at coordinate 17,530 of JBBPJO010000047.1, read as the reverse complement.
ATTGTCAACAAGCCAACCAGCAAGTCCTTCCAGCAAGTCCTTGCTGACTTTGCTGCCTTCAGTGTCTCTGCCTTGATCAAGGGAACCATTGTTAACTTTTTGGACAACAATTTCCTTGGAGAGGGCCTTGAACTCCATCGCGCACCTGTTGACTGGGTTCACTGCCCATCTGCTGTTCTTGAGCAATGTCACCGACCCTCTGCTCAAGGCATTTGCATAAATTGTCAACAGGTATTGTGCGCAACTCGCTCGTATGGTGGACCAGTCTGTGCTGTGTAGTATATATTCCAGTGGACCATGTGAGAGCACATTTATATCACTCAACCATGGCTTCGTCATTCCTTGTGGACATTTTCGAGAACAATGTTGAGCATTTTATTGATTTGCTTGGGATTTTTGGGCTAATGATTTGCATATACATTATTGGGACAGACCTTAACATTTATGGAACCTCGAATGCTACTGCTACTGTGAACCACATGCAAATTGCTGCTGGAATTTGTGCTGGAATTTTGGACCTCAATTGGGATGCTTCAAAACTTGCATTCTACAACTTCAACCTCACTTTCAACTCATGTATCTCCATATTTACCACCATGATGTTCTATTCTGTTTGGAATGGTATTATTCCCGACAAGATCCTCTCTTCTCAGTTGAATGCATTTGGTTATTTTACTTCCATGAACATGGTCATGAACAAGTACAATGGCACTTTCCCCCACCTTTATGGACTACACGGGATTGAATTGGTAATGAGGACATTGCTCCTGGCACACATAGCCAGCACTGATCAGGGATTCTCCCAATGCATGGCCGCATCATCAATACATCATCATTTTCATGCTCATGGCACTGCCCTCCAACCCTACTACAAGCACTCTCCCCATGCCCAGATCAGGAGAATCAACCTACATACAGTCTCGTTCCTGCCAGTCAGCTCAATTTCACCAAGGCAGGCTAATCAGTTGTCTGCTTCTAGATGTATGTGTAATGCACAGTGTAGCATGCTGCAATACTAAGACACTAAGCTCAAGCAAGGACGAAGGAAGAGCAAGGGTATGAGTGAAGTTTATAGTCCGAGTGCCAGGCTTTGAGACAATGTGAAGCCTAAGCAGTCTCACCTATCTAGGTATGAACTATGCACTCACTAGACTTGGTGGTCACTAGAAATAACACTGGTATTGCATAGAACTAGCTTAGGGAAAAGTACAGCCTAGAGTGGCAAGAGTATTTACATGGTAGGCCACTGGTCCATGTGTAGAGTCAAGAAAGGAAATAAGGAGTGGGAGCTCGAAGGGATTCCATCTCCATCTGAGTATGACTTGAGTGCACAGCACTACAAGTCAGTTTGAGTCATAAAGTGTCATGCACAGTATGTGCAGTGACACACATGCTGCAGTGAGAAGTCCGAAGTAAGATACTGTGGCAGAAGTGGAATGAATGTCTAAATATGGATTTAGGTGGGGTGCTGTCTGAGCCAAACAAAAAGAAGAGAATCGGGAATGTATCTGGTACATGTGGAGGATGACTCCACTTACTAATACTATGTATAGTGAGCAAGACAAGAGGCGAGTGAGCAAAAAGGTGAAGAGAAAAAGTGTACCCCCTCAGTAAACCATAACTGTATGAGAAAATTTCCAACTTGAACATTGATTCCTTGGGGTACAGTGGTGGATATACTGTCCAAATAGGGTTTGGGTGGACAGATGGTGTCCAATTGTGGATGCCAGCCAATGATGGACAGTTGCATGTTGCACCCCAATGTCCCTTGCTTGCTGCTGAAGTGAAGAGTACCAATGGCGCAGTCACGGGATTGAGGCTATTATCACCATTGATGGGAGTGATGGTATTGGCATTACTCATTGGGTTGCTGTGAGGTTACAATAACTCATGATCATAGAGTATTGTTGTTGCATAAGTCAGGATTAGGTGAAGATAAAACAAATAAATGTTCTGTTGGACTCGGGCCTAAGTGCCATCAGTGAGAGTGCCCAGATCTCGTAAGGCCTTATGTAACAGGTCTTATACATAAGCCTCACAGATACAGCTGCCTTGTAAGGAACTACACTTTTTCTTGAAGGCCTTTAAGATCAGGCTGGCTCAGAAGGCTCTCAAACATATGGATTGCAGGCACAACTTTCTCAAATACAAATACATGCAGAGTAGCAACATTGAATACAAGACCATGGTTTGCCTAAAAGACTGAGTTTGCGTGCAATCATTGGAACTTCAAGAGTGAATCAAGCCTGGGAATGTGATGGAATAGGTTGAGCAACAAAGAATAATAGGTTAAGTGGCAAAGAATAAGTATACAGAGTTGTCACACATTAAATTTGATTGCCAAACACAATAATGCACGAAATATATATGAGAGAGAATGTGGAATTGACTCCCAATGCAGACAACATCAACAAAGGAAATACTTAGAATCTGCATGCTCCTTGTACCTGCAGAACCAGATGAATGCCTCCATGCAATTATGGTACTTGCCCTCCCAATGAAGTTCGCTTATTGCCCACTGGGTAAAGTCTTCTTGCATAGCTATTGGCGCTGTGACACCCAGCCCTTCAGTCATCTCCTGGCGTAGACGCTCACTTTGCCAGATGCAGAATGTTGCTCTGAAGATAAAACTGCCAAACTTGCAGGGTTACCGCTTTGCCCAGTTGTGGCCCACATGACATCTCAGACCTTCACTATTTCTCTTCCTGTCTTGAGGCATGCCACAAGTGTAGCAGTATATATAGTTTTCAAATACAAATGACTTCTTGAATGCATGGAAGTCTCCTGAACAACTGCTTGACAGTTCAGCTTCAGGGTGATATCCTGGGAAATGGTCCACCTCGAGCTTTCCCTCCAGGACAAAATGATATGGACACTTGCCTTGTAATGATGGTATGTGCCTATCCAGCTCAACAGTATAATTCAGCCAACCCTTTGAGGCATTGCTTGAGTCTTTAATGCTGCCTAAAAAGTGCAAGTCAGGCATTGAAGCAGAAGGCATGAGCGCCTGTCTGGCTAAGACTGAGTAATGGTGTTCAGTTGAGAAGTCAACTGTGAAGAGGCTGTTGTCTGTCATCCATCCCTTGTGCCATGCAACATACACATACCTTTACTCCAGGCTGTAGGCTGCCATGGTCTTTGAGAATCACTGTGGCAAGAGACGTGCTCCAGGGGACCTTGGCATCATCATTTGTTAGGGCCTGTCCTGGTTGTGTTGCCATCAGTTTTAGCTAGCCATGCATGGACTCGGACCCACTGCTGACATTCTGGGGTGTGCCAGCTGAAATCCATCCCCCCCCCTTGTGGTGCAGTGAATGTTTTCCTGCAAGTCATCCTCATTGGCCATTGATCGATTGGTTATGTTGATCAGGGAGATGAGCTCCTCTTCATCAACTGGAGGACTGGCATATTGTTTGCCTGCATTCATACGTGCTGGGGTATGTATTGTGTGAGACAAAGTGGTTGGCAGGGTCAAGATCCTGGTTATCTCCAAGCTCTTCCCCTGGTATATCTTTCATAGCTCTATGTGCTTGCTTTAAGGGACAAGGGGCCAGGTGGTCAAATGTACAACAAATGCAATGCAGGAGACTCTTGGTTTTCATCCAAGCTCTTGGGCTGTGTTTTGAATGGATGGGGAGCAGACACCTTTGGGATATTGTCAGAAGGACAACTGTTGTGCAAGGAGAGAGATGAGGAGGGAATGTCTTTGTCTGCCTCATCTGGAAACCAGGAGATGGAGAGAGGGGATGGAGGTGGTTCATTGAGTCCAGGTTCAGATAGGACCTGTTGCTTGCTTGCCGAAAGGCTCAACAAGTTGATTGTGTTTTGTGTTAATTCCAGGGGAGTCAGCTTGTTCATCACTGTGTCAACCACTAGGGTTGTGACCTGGGTAGCCAGCTCATTTGCCTCTGGGATCCTCATAGAGTGGGTCTCCCTTCACAAGATCCCTACTGGTTTAGGGGGCACAAATGGGCCCCAGCCAAGTAGGCCCCCCTATTCCTCTGTGAGCCAGCAATGTTTATTCATCTCATTATTAGTGGCCTGAGGTACATAGGCCAGTGACAAGGCAAACTTGGTAAGTGGCCCTTCTTACCTTAGCCATGGTTTGGTAGCCTTCCTCCTCGTCTGCAGACAAGCTGCCCTCCCTGAAAGCAGTTTTGAGGATCTTAATTGCAGCACCTTTCTCTGTGCTACCCATTTCTTCTAGTGGAGAGGTTGATTCTAGCCTTGGTGGCTATGTTGTAGGGGGAGAAAGCAGTCTCAAACACCTGTTTGATCTGGTCAGGGGTCTTTAGTTCATTTGGTATGTGAGTGTTGCTCAACTTCATAAGCCATCCTTCAGCAAAAGTCTTTCCATGGCCCTTACTAATCTTATGTATTTAGGAAAGTAAGGTTTTTGGTTGTATCCATGAAAAACTTGTCATTGATGGTGAAGTAGGCTTCCATCAAGAGGAGCCATCTATGAGCGTCCTCTGCCTCCCCAAAAAAGTCCTCTGGAAGGTGAGCCTTTATTTCTAAAACCATATCGTTGTCTTCTGGAGCTGGGTCAAAGTCAGGGGAAGTTGCTGCAGTCAGTTCTGGGTCAACATCATGAAAAACTACAGGGACTTCCTCGTCAGGGGGGATTGGTGATCCGGCTGGAGTCAGAGTGGTGGGGCAAGGAGGGATGGCAGCTAATTCAGAGATAGAGGGGAGATAGTTGGGGTTCCAACCTTGGCTCCAGTTGACTTCCTCAAGGGCAAGTTGTCATTCCCTATATGCTTTGATATTCTCCGGGGAGGAGTACCTATTGGGTAATGGAAGATGGAAAGGATGCTTGTCAGGAAGAAGGTGAAGTCTTGGGAGATGAGAGGGGAAACAGAATGAAGACACAGTGGGTACTTCAGGGGGAGAGTCAGAGGGTACTCTGAATCTGCCAGGGCAGGATATGATGGGTGGGGGAATGCCCTCTACATGAAAGTAGGGACAAGGGGAAAGGCTAGTTCTCTTGTAATGCACGGCATAGTGTGCTGTGATACTAAGACACTGAGCTCAAGCAAGAACAAAGAGGGAGCGGGTGTGAGTGAAGTTTGTAGTTTGAGTACCGAGCTTTGAGATGATGCAAAGTCTCAGCAGTCTCACCTATCTAGCTACAGACTATGCACTCACTAGACTTGGTGATTACTAGAAATAACGCTGGTATTGCGTAAAACTAGCTTAGGGAAAGTACAGCTGAGAGCGGCAAGAGTATTTATATGGTAGGCCCCTGGTCTGTGCATAGAGTCAAGAAAGAAATAATAAGGAGCAGGAGCCTGAAGGGATTCCATCTCTGTCTAAGTATGACTTGAGTGCACAGCACTACAAAGTGTAATGCATAGCATGGCGTGCTGCAATACAAAGATACTAAGCTCAAACAAGGACAAAAAAAGAGTGAAGGTACAAGTGAAGTTTGTAGTCTGAGTGCTGAGCTTTGAAACGATGCAAAGCCTAAGCAGTCTCACCTATTCAGGTATAAACTAAGTGCTCACTGAACTTGGTGGTCACTAGAAATAATGCTGATATTGCATAGAACTAGCTTAGGGAACAGTACAGCTGAGAGCAGCGAGAGTATTTATACAGTAGGCCCCTGGTCCGTGTGGAGAGTCTAGGAAAGGAAATAAAGAGTGGGAGCCTGAAGGAATTCTGTCTCCATCTAAGTATGACTCTAGTGCGCAGCACTACGAAGTCAGTCTGAGTCATAAAGTATTATGCATAGTATGCACAGTAACACGCATGCTGCAGCAAGAAGTTTGAAATAAGATGCTGCGGTGGAAGCAGAAAGAATGTCTAAGTAAGGATATAGGTAGGGTGCCATGTGAGTTAAAAGAAAGAAAGAGATCGAGAACATATCTGGTACATGTGGAGGACAACTCCGCTACAAATACAACATATAGTGAGTGAGGCAAGGGACGAGTGAGCGAAAAGACTAAGGAAAAAGTGTACCCCCTCAGTAGACCGTCACATGAAGTCAGTTCGAGTCACAAAGTGTCATGCACAGTATTGTGCAGTAACATGTGTGCTGCAACAAGACCAAAATAAGATGTGATGGCAGAAGCGGAATGAATGTCTAAATATGGATATAGATGGGGCCTGTGTGAGCCAAAAGAGAAAAGAAGATTGAGAACATATCTGGTACATGTGGAGGACCACTCCACTACTAATACAACATGTAGTGAGTGAGACAAGAGGTGAGTGAGCGAAAAGGTGAAGAGAAGGTGTACCCCCTCAATAAGCCGTAGTAGCATGTGTGTGACCCCATGAAAGTTGATATGGGTTATGGCTGCAAACAGATTTTGCATGACGGCTGTTGAGAAATGCCACATCCCAAATAACTTCAGATAAAGCTGGGGAGTGATAACTTGAATGGACTGCAGCTTTGGGTGGGTTGAATGGTAGTTGTGTATTGGAAGTCATTTGTGACTATGCTGCAGGAACCAGAAGAAAACACAATCCTTTCAAACAGCTGCAGTCTACATACAGCTACAAAACACTACATTTTCCCACAAAAACTGACAAGCTGGACCCCAGAAACTCAAAATACAGGTCATGATAAAGGACCACGAATTGAGGAGCTGTAAGTGACTCAGAGCACATCTGATGTCCCTGTAGCACCTGAAAGAGTATATCGAAAGAGAGCAATGGAGGATACTATGAAAGAATTCAGCCATGCTTGAGCAGGTATTTTCTATTTCATTCCACTGGGCTGCGAAGATTCAACCATTCCATTTGTGGGAGGTGGACCCTTCAGAGTATATTTGTTTGGTGTCAATGATGAACTGCATGATTTGATGGATCAATCTGATTCAATCACAAGTGACATGACACTTACATTGGATGAGAGCCAGCTCAGGGTGAATATCCTACACCACTAAATCTGCTTGAAGTGCTCAGAGCTGTCAGGCCGTGTTACCTTTTGGAATATCCCCATAAAGGTTGGTGATGAAGTGTTGGATTGAAAGGCAAGTTGGAGAATTTGTCAGAAGATATGTCTGTTGAAGTCCAGCTATGAACCATTGATGTAAATGAGATATTGTATGCTCAAAGGAAAGACTTACCATGCTATTCCTGCTCTCATGAAACATATTGAATCTGGTTTTCACCTTCCACTCTACCAAGTCAGAAGTGAGGGTGATGCTGGCTTCATTGATAGGCCCAATGATACTAGACATGATTTTTTGCACAGCTTGGTGGCAATGTTGGTGAAAGAGGAAAGGCATGTCAGCAAAAAGTGATTGGGCCATCTTGCTGATGAAGTCCTGCCCCTTGATGTGGGTATGAATGTCGAGGGTCTCAACTGTGATGCTCACTTGGTAGGCCAATTCAGTACATAAAGCTTACAAGTGACAACACTCACTTACTGTCTTCAAAATCAAGTAATGGCTCTTCCATGAGCATTCTCTCATATACAGTATGTATTCTTGCAGACCAATTGGACAGTGGTCATGTTCGTAAGTCAATTAGTCCCAAGGAACAACCAAACTTCTAATGATAATTCACAGTAAAGACAGTTCTAATGGAATGCTCTGCAGTTTAGGGGCTGTACCATGAACTCATCTAAAAGTCATAGAGTATTCTCAGTAGCTATGTGAAAATAGTACTGATATTAGAACTCACCAGGATGATTAAGCGCAAACTCCAAGGCAAGCACATGTCATCTACAGCTGTAGAACCCAGCAAGGAACTTGCAACGACATGGGACACAGATGTCAAAGCTGGGGATGATATGTCTGCTGTGGCCACCCATGGCAGCCAATTGTCTGATCTCTGAGTGCTGCAACAACTGGCAGGGAGCTGCCAGGTGAATGAACTGACAATGTGGAGATGGTGTTACGGTTTACGAGGGGGTACACTTTTTCCATTACACTTTTTGTTCACTCGCCTTCTAGTCTCGTTCTCTTCACCGTGCGCGGTTGTATTCGTAATGGAGTCGTCCTCCATTATACCAGATACGTTTCCCGATCTCCTTCTTGTTCTGTCTCATACGGCGCCCTGCCCTTACCATACTTAGACTTCCTTCCCGTTCCACTGCAGTTGCCTTATTCAGACTTCACCGCCTGTGGCATAGCCTTTGTTTATGACTTGCTCTGAGTCATCTTGACTCATATGCTGCGCATCCTTTCCTTATTTAGAAGGGGCCTACCATATATAAGGGCGCTCTCTCGCCCTCCTGTAATTTTCCCTAAGCTAGTTCTATGCAATACCAGTGTAGTTTCTAGTGACCATCGAGTCTAGTGAGATTCCTAGATAGGTGAGACCAGCTTAGGCTTCGCATCGTCTCGAAGCTCGGCATCATTCCTCAAGGATCCCTCTACTCGTCACTCGCTCTCTCTTCTTTACGCGCGAACTCCTCGTTGTATCGCAGCACACTACATCACCACTACACTGTGCGTTACAAAAGAACTAGTTTTTCCCCTTGTCCCTACTTTTACGTAGAGGACATTCCCCCTACCCGCCATCTCTCGCCTAGGCAGATTCAGAGCACCTTCCGACTCCGACTCCCCTCCTGAAACACCCACCGTGTCTCAACCTCGTTCCTCCCCTCGACTCCCCAGACTTCACCTCCTACCTGACGGTCACCCGTTCTATCTCGTCCTTCCGGATAGATTCTCCTCCCCGGAGTATATTGTGGCATACCAAGAACGTCAGAGGGCTCTCGCAGAAGTCAACCAGTCTCAAGGGTGGAACTCTGACGCTCTCCCTTCCATCTCTGAATTAGCTGCCATCCCCCAGGCCTCCGTTGAATCCCCCATCCAAGAGGATCCTCCCCTCACTTTCCACAATCCTGACCCGGAACCGACCGGTGCAGAGACTTTCAACCCAGAACTGACTGAGGTGGAAGATATTGACATTAACCCGGCTCTAGAAGACGACGACATGGTATCTGAAATAAAGGCCAGCCTTCCCGAGGACTTTTCCGGGGAGGCAGAGGACACCAACAGATGGCTCCTTACTATGGACGCCTACTTCACTATCAACGACAAGGTGTTCACGGATAAGACCAAATCCCTTACCTTCCTTAACAAGATCAGTAAGGGCTGTGGCAAGACCTTCGCTGAAGGATGGCTGATGAAATTGGGAAACGCCCATATCCCAAATGAACTCAAGACCTTCGACTGTATTAAACAGGCTTTCGAGACCGCTTTCTCCCCCTATGATGTAGCCGCCAAGGCTAGGATCGACCTCTCCAAACTCCACCAGACTGCCGGAAAAGACGTGGAGGGAAACTGGAGCGATGGCTTCGCCAAATACGCTTCAGAGTTCCAACTTCTCGCCGAGGAGTCCCTCATCTCTGACAAGCACGCTCTTGTGGAATGGTTCATCCGAGGCCTCTCTCCTAAGCTTGCAACGATGATCCTGTCTTGTGAGAAGATCCCCGACGACTACAAGGACTGGATCAAGAAGGCTGGCCAGTTCTCACAACAACTGCAGAGAATTGGGGACCTTCGAAAGGGTGTACCACATATCCCGGCACCCTCCTCTTGATCGCACAAGGACCTGTACGCGATGGACATAGATGCCGTGCGTCTATCGCCGACTCAGCGCGCTGAGTACATGCGGAGCAACAAATGCTTTATCTGTCACAAGGTTGGCTGTAGGTCTTCCAATCACCACGGAACTGGGACCGACCAGTCCAACTCACGTCCCCGCCCAACCACATCCTCCGGACGCACCGCATGTCCTACTTACAAAGTCCTGCAACAACGGGCACGAGCCACCACCACAACGGAGGAGGAGGATGAACTCTCAGCTTACCTAGAGGAAATGGGAAGCATCGAGAAAGGCACCGCGATTAAGATCCTCAAAACTGCTTTTGGGGAGGGCAGCTCGTCTGCGGACAAGGAGGCTGGCTACCAGGCCATGGCTGAGGTAAGAACGGCCACTTACCAAGAGTGCCAAAGGGAAGCAATCAGGGCAGCACCACAAGCCAGGGCTGTACGATCTGGACCATGGAACAACCAATTTTCCGCTATCGTGCCGGCGGACCTCTGGGAAACCACCTCAGAGGAAGTCCTGGAACAATCACCAGGCATGTACCCCAATGACGTATCTGTCCAGTCAAGGGTGGACGCGGACGCAGCTACCCCCCGGGGTCAGGGGATGGGGCTTGGACCGCAACCTTCTTCTCAAGAGACCGCCACGAGAAACACAGTCAAACACGGAATCAAGGTGGTAAAAGTGGTGAGAGAAGGGGAAGAGGCATGTGAGATACCTGGAACTGACCAGGACACATGGCCTGGAACGGGAACTGACCCGTCCAACCGCATACGGAGTGTCTCTGGTTTCTGCGGCAAGCATTTTTAAAGAGCAGGGATGGATCAACATCATCTCCTGCTAAATTTTCTCATAGGTTATCTCCAGTATTCATGTCAGGTGGTTCATCGCAATCCATATCTATTCCTGTCACCCTCTACCCACCTGACTGTACTGCATTCAAAAGCGTTGACACAAAAGCCCTCATCGACTCAGGGGCAACTGGCTGCTTTATTGACTACGCTACCATGGTAGCTTGCAACATCCCTACTACGCGACTAAAGATCCCGCTTTGAGCAAGCAACATCGATGGATCCCCCAATAAAAACAGCCTGATACGAAAGCAGGCATCGGTGCTAATGCAACTCGGAGAAACCACCGAACTCCAGGACTTCCTTGTTATTGACTGTGGCAAGGATGAGATCATCCTTGGGCTCCCTTGGCTCCGTGACAACAATCCAGAGGTCGATTGGAGTACAGGAACCGTCCGTCTCTGCGATCCGGAACCAACTGGACGGGAACGCACGTGGAATCGAGAAGACGTCGTGGCCAAGGCCCATACGTTAAACGTCTTCAACAACAAATGCCAGATGAACAAATTGCGGCGACGAAGAGCTCTGTGGTGGAAGTGTAACGTTGACCCCATACTAACGGCAAAGACCAGAGAGGTTCATCTGAAGGTACCTGACGTGAAACCGACCACGCAGTGGGAAGAGATACCGGCACTCATAGACGTAGAGGAGGATGACGAAGAGCCAACCGGACCTTCCATTAAGAAAACTATGATTTCGAGTTCTCTCGCTCAAAACGCGAAGAAGACTAAGACGGAACTCCTGTGGGACTTCCGAGACTTTGAGGACATCTTCCAGAAAAAGGACGACGGTCCCCTTCCGCCTTACCGGTCATTCGATCACAGCATAGATCTAGATGACTCTTTCTTACCCAAGGTTGCCAAGGCCTACCCGCTCAACCCTAAAGAGCGAGAGGCATGTAAAGAATTCATCGACGAACACATGAAAGCCGGATGGATTCGCCCCTCCAACTCTCCCATGGCTTCCCCATTCTTCTTCGTGTCCAAGAAGGATGGTAATCTTCGCCCCTGCCAGGATTACCGATATCTCAATGAGCACACCATCACAAACACCTATCCTCTCCCGCTTATCGGCAATTTGATGGACCAGCTCAAGGGATCTCACTACTTCACGAAGATGGATATCCGTTGGGGGTATAACAACGTCCGGATCAAGACCAAAGACGCCTGGAAGGTGGCATTCATCACACCATTCGGCCTCTTCAAGCCTCTCGTAATGTTCTTCGGCCTTTGCAACAGTCCTGCGACTTTTCAGTCGTTCATGGACTACGTTTTCAAAGATATGGTAGCGGAAGGATGGTTGATCATCTATATGGATGATATGTTGATCCATTCCAGGGATCTTAATGAACATCACCAACGGACGAGGCGAGTTCTGGAACAGTTGCGAGATAACCGTCTCGGCCTCAAATTAGAAAAATGTATGTTTGACGCATCCTCGGTTGAATTCCTAGGGATGGTCGTACAAGAGGGTATCATTGCAATGGACCCTACCAAGTTATTGGCAATCGCTACCTGGGAACCACCTACTACGGTTCGCGCAGTCCGCTCCTTCATAGGGTTCTGCAACTTCTACCGCAAGTTTATTCCGAACTTCTCGGAAATTGCCAGGCCAATCTTGGATTTGACAAAGAAAGGGCAGCAGTGGTCCTGGACACACGAGCAACAACAGGCCTTCAACCTCCTCCGTCGGGCCTTCACCTCGAAACCTGTACTCACTATGCCGGATACCTCCAAACCATTCTATGTCATGACGGACACCTCACTAACAGCTACCGGAGGCGTACTGATGCAAAAGGATGCAAATGGCGACTTACATCCCTGCTGTTATATCTCCTGAACGTTCTCACCGGCTGAACGAAACTATGACATCTATGACCGCAAACTCTTAGCAGTTATACGTGCACTCGAGGAGTGGCGCCACTATCTCACCGGAACCGACTGGCCCATAACCATCCTCACAGATCACAAGAATCTGTGCTACTTTAAAGATCCACGAAAGCTTTCTAGGCGGCAAGCTAGATGGCTATTGATGCTACAGGACTATGACCTCCTGTTCCAACATGTACCGGGGAATAACATGGCCCCCGCGGACGCTCTCTCCCGGAAGGACGCCCTGGATACTTCGGACGATAACGCCAAGGTTACCCTACTTCCTGGGGAACTATTTTTGAAACGCATCGACACAGACCTCCGACACGCCATCGAGCAATCTTGCTCTACTGACGGCTTCATCATCAACCAGCTCCGTAAACTGCATGAGGGTGCCTCGGGAATCCCTCGTTCCACTATCCACGACTGGCGCTTTGACGACGGCCTACTCTACTTCAAGGATTGGGCCTACGTGCCTGAGGCCCACCGAAACGACCTCCTCCATTCCATCCATGACTCGCCTGCGGGGGGCCATGGCGGTTATTACCGGACCGTTAATCAGGTACAACGTGACTACTGGTGGCCTGGTTTGACCACATTTGTCCGCCGCTTCATCCAAGGATGTGCGGTTTGCCAGGCCAACAAAGTCAACACCCACCCCACCGTTCCGCCTCTCACCCCTCTTCCGGTCGCTTCCTCTCGTCCCTCCCAATGTCTGTCGGTTGATCTCATCACGGACTTGCCACCGTCTAAAGGTTTTGATTCAGTTATGGTCATGGTCGACCATGGCCTTACAAAGGGGGTAATTTTCACCCCTACTCATAAGAGTGCGGACGCCGAGGGTGTCGCACAACTGTTTTTCGAAAAGGTCTTCCCCCACTTTGGACTCCACGATAAGGTTATCTCGGACCGCGGTCCACAGTTTGCCTTGGCCTTTGCTCTAGAACTAGCGAGGCTTCTGGATTATGACCCACTCCTCTCTTCCGCCTACCACCCACAGACCGACGGGGAAACGGAACGGGTCAACCAGGAATTGGAAACCTATCTTCGGATCTTTTGCCAAGGAGACGCCACCCGATGGTTGAACCGATTACCAATGGCGGAGTACTGCCACAACTCCTCCGTCCATTCCATAACGGGAAAGACTCCTTTTAGCTTGATGATGGGATATGAGCCGAGAGCCTATCCATCTCTAGGAACGAAAACCTTCCTCCCCGCCCTAGAAAAACACCTTGGAGACCTCAATGAGGCTCGCAAGGAAGCCACCGCCGCACATGAGAAAGCCCAGCGCTACATGTGCGAACGCGTAACCTCCAAATTTCGACCCTGGAAGGTAGGAGATAAGGTATGGCTTGAGGGCCGTAACCTGAGACTCCGTTACCCCTCTCAAAAACTTGCCCCTCGACGCAAGGGACCATTTGAAATCTCACAGGTCATCTCACCTGTCTCGTACAAACTCCGCTTGCCCAAGACGTGGAAAATCCACAACGCCTTCCACACATCGCTTCTGACTCCCTATCGGGAAACCACTGAACATGGACCCAACTTCATTCCGCTTCTGCCGGACATAATAGACAGGGAAGAGGAATTTGAAATTGAACAGATCTTAGCTCATCGGGGTTCCGCCCGCCGATGCCACTACCTCGTTTCGTGGAAAGGCTACCCGTCTTCCGAAAACACCTGGGAACCCGAATCCAACTTAGGACATGCTGTGGATCTCCTGGAAGAATATAAGGCCAGGGATCCCATCGCCTTTCCCCCATAACCTAAGTCCTCTCCTACTTCTCAAGTTGAGCCCTCACTCCTCTAACTTCATTGTCAATACCGCTCACCTATGTCTACTCCTTCGAATGGAACCTCCTCCATATTCCCAGTCCGTCTCCACCATCTCCCAGACCAAACCCGCAGAATCCTTTACGCTTCTCTCCTCAAGAATCCTGCCATGGCCCAGCGCATCTCCACTTGCTCCCTTTATAGGGATAACTCCGTACTCCAATCTCTGGGCCTCATCTTTCATACATACACCACCGGATGGACACTCCACGCCCAGCTCTTCCCTGATGGGATGCTACCCGTCTATGCTGCCGCAATGGAACAGGCCATCCACTCCTCCAGAGACGCTGTCCTGGATGCCCTCCATGACCACGGATTCGCCGATGTCATCATGGCAATCCCCTCCAACTTGTACATGCATGTTCTGTGCCCCCTCGTCAACACCCTATCAGTCAACCTTCGAGGTTACTACATGGACGACCACCCGGGCAATGCCTGGGATGGGGACACTTGGGCCCGCAACCTTCGCAACCCCATCTGGGACGACGACTCCACCGTCACCCCAAACGCCTCATCCTCTGACTCCCCCTCCTCGACCAATGACTCCATTGTCACAGCACCCCTCCCTGTCCCTCCTCCGCCAACTCCCGCAGCTGGACCATCTTGCAGATCAAGAAGTATTGATGCTGCTGGAGGAACTAGCCACCCTCCTGTTTCTGGACCACTCTCCTCTCTCTCCCACGACGACCCAGAGGTCCTCGCTTTCCTCGCCACCGTTCCCCTCCTTGAACGAGGGACACCCACTCCCGAACCCGCTAACATACTCCCCCCTTGAGAACATCCCACCACTCCGACTCCCACCTGTCATCCTCGTCAACTCAATCAACGTGGCAAGGGAATTTCATTCGGCCTCCCCAGCTCAGCAGCCCGAGCTGTGGGGCAATGTTCTCAGGGAAATAGAGGAAAGTCGAGACAGACAACTCCGTTCCCCACCTCCGGTCGCTTTAACAAGGACTTCACGGCTTTGCCCTCGCCGGCGCTGGGATCAGAATCTTGTCCCATCGACATAGACTCGCTCCCCTCTCTCCCTCCTACTCCCTCTTGCCCCGCTTGCCCCATCCTCGGACGCTGCTTTACCTGCAATCAACGAGGACACCTCCGCGCAGACTGCCCTCATTACGAGTGTCCATTCTGCTGCGTCACCGCCCCCAGCCATATCCAGGCCTACTATCCCTGCCGCCATTGCTCCTCTTGTGGAGAGCTCGGCCACTCCGACGACATTTGTCCTCTCCGGCGAAATCCCCTTGACGACTACAATCCTACTGACTACGAAGTCAACGAAGGGGAGGAGGTAGATTAAAAGTCTTGCGGGTGCTTCGACGATAGGAAGGGGGTAATGTTATGGTTTACGAGGGGGTACACTTTTTCCATTACACTTTTTGTTCATTTGCCTTGTAGTCTCGTTCTCTTCACCGTGCGCGGTTGTATTCGTAATGGAGTCGTCCTCCATTATACCAGATACATTTCCCGATCTCCTTCTTGTTCTGTCTCACACGGCGCCCTGCCCTTACCATACTTAGACTTTCTTCCCGTTCCGCCGCAGTCGCCTTATTCAGACTTCACCGCCTGCGGCATAGCCTTTGTTTATGACTTGCTCTGACTTGTCTTGACTCATATGCTGCACATCGAGTCACATACTTACGACTGTGGATGCTGCACATCCTTTCCTTATTTAGAAGGGGCCTACCGTATATAAGGGCGCTCTCTCGCCCTCCTGTAATTTTCCCTAAGCTAGTTCTACGCAATACCAGTGTAGTTTCTAGTGACCACCGAGTCTAGCGAGATTCCTAGATAGGTGAGACCAGCTTAGGCTTCATGTCGTCTCGAAGCTCGGCATCGTTCCTCAAGGATCCCTCTACTCATCACTCGCTCTCTCTTCTTTACGCGCGAACTCCTCGTTGTATCGCAGCACACTACGTCACCACTATGCTGTGCATTACAGATGGGAATTTCAGCTGCATTCAAGTTGTAATTGTGCACCTCTTTCCACAGCACGCCCTCCAAAATTCTTGCATTGGCTTGGAGCAGCAAATTCTCAAGTACAACATCAGGAGAATTGCCCTCACTGGCAGGGGCCTGCCAGTGACCAAAGTACAACTAGAAATCAGCTGAATCCATGTCACTGGAGGGTAAGGAAATATTGGCTGACTTGGAAGATTGTTCAAATACTCAGTTAAATGCAGTGTACCTACCAATTTTAGACCTGAGTGTAATGTGTGCAAATATGACAATGTGGTGTTGCCTTAAGGAACAACTTATGGCAATGGATTACTATTTTGTGCAATTGATGTCTCAATGGTGGTTCATCAGTAGCATATCGGGAACAATCTGTTACTGCCAGTAAAGACTACTGGTGAAGTGGGGTTAATGAACATTTGTGAACTTCTAAGTGATTTCAGGGTGCCCAATGGGCATGATATATGTGGAAAACTTGTTCCATCAGAGTCAAAATTAAAGTTTTCACCTTGTTCAGTGGGAACCATTTTACATGCAGAACATGCAACACTTGTGTACAAAACTGATCATTAGTACAATAGCCCCATCACTCAGAGTCTCAGTTTCGGAGACATACTTTCAACTTTGTAGTCCAATAGTATCCACATGCTTAGTCAGCGTGCTTCTTAGAATCTTATGGTCACTGCATACATTGAATTGGCCAGTGCTCACATATAATGGAGTGTGCCAAAGAGTGGAAGATAGAACTTGGGGGCTTGTCAAACTTGAAACTGGCAAGTGACTATTTTGCCTCATAATGCAAATTTCCTCTGATGGTACAACAATGTTTCATCTTGGCTTCAATGCCTGGGATCCTTGTACTTAATCCCAATCTAACCCCAACATGTCTTTGCAACCACCTCTCACTGCCTGCCCAATCACCTCTGCAATGCCCTCAACATGTGCATGTCCTCATCCAGCCCCATCCCCACCACTTCATCACAGTTTTTGAGGAGACAATTGTTAATTCTGGGGGCATGTTGTGGTGCTGAGGTGATATGCACACACAGATAGGGGCTGGCAGGAGTGCCCAGATCGTTGCAGATGTCACTGTTGAGAGGTGTCAGCACCAGTGCAGTGCAGTCCCCATGCCCATGCATGGAAGAACACACCAATCACTTTGTAGTGATTGATGAATCTGGAGCAGTATGGGATCATCCTGTGTGAGTGGATCAGGGTAAGAGGTGGTATTAGGGACATAGGGCCATGTGAGGGATGTGAGTCAGGGGGGTTGGGAGCTGGGTGTAACGCACAGCGTAGTAGTGACGTAGCGTGCTGCGATACAAAGAAGAGTTCGCGCGTATAGAAGGGAGAGCGAGTGACGAGTAGAGGAATCCTCAAGAAACGATGCCGAGCTTCGAGACGACGCGAAGCCTAAGCTGGTCTCACCTATCTAGGAATCTCGCTAGACTTGGTGGTCACTAGAAACTACACTGGTATTGCGTAGAACTAGCTTAGGGAAATTACAGG